>VDFB02379605.1:0-41751 GCA_007258455.2 Sequoia sempervirens | reverse complement strand
GGATGACTTGGATTACATATCTAAAAGGGAAATTAGAAGCTTTTGAGAAGTTTAAATCATTTTAAGGCTATGGCGGAGAATGAGATCGGAAGGAAAATTAAGGTCCTAAGATTAGATAGAGGCAGAGAGTTTAAAACTGAGAAGTATGACAAATTTTGTGTAGAGCATGGAATCTGGAGGTAGTTTTATACTCCTAAAACTTCGTATCAAAATGGATTTTTTGAAAGAAAGAATCAAACTATACAAGAGATGGCAAGGTTTATGCTACGTCAATCAAATTTTTTGGATATGTATTGAAGAGAAGCTGCACACACATTTGTGTATATTCTAAATAGAGTTTAGACCAGGCACAAAATAGAGAAGACTCCATATGAGCTATCGAAAGGAAGACTGACATCAGTAAGGAACCTGAAAATATTTGGAAGCAAGTGCTATATCAAGAGAGATAAAAAGAATTTGGGTAAGTTTTATTCAAGATCAGATGAAGGGATTTTTCTTGGTTACAAATATTATAATAAAAGGTTGAAAAGGATAATTGAAAGTGCAAATGTAAAGGTCGATGAAACTATCTTGAATACTACTATTTTGAATGAAGAAGATGATGAGGGATCAATTCAAAGCAATATTGAAGATCTAGAGGAAGTTGTTACAAAAACTCGCTTCATGTATTCTATATATATATATATATATTTCTTATATTATAATAATTATAAATTGGATGCCGAAATTTCTTTTAGAATTCCTATCTTGATATATAATAATAATAAAAATTATCCTTGTTTTTGTTTATGCCCCATAGTGTAACAAATTACAAGAACAACTAAGTATTTTCAGAAAAATCACTATGCATATAAGATTACTGGTGAAAAAGATAGTGGGGTTCTTACCTATAAGAGGCTAGAAAGATTAGGAGAACAAGAACATTTTTCTTTAATATCAAATATTGAACCTAAGACATATACAAATGCAGGCAAAGAACAAGGATGGATAGAGGCAATGGAGGAAGAGCTGAATCAAATTATGAAGAATGAAACTTGGGAACTTGTCCCAAGGTGTCAAGACAAGAATGTGATTGGAACAAAGTGGGTTTTCATAAACAAGATGAATGAAGAAGGTGAAGTTATCTGGAACAAAGTAAGACTTGTGTGTAAAGGGTATGCTCAAGTTGAATGTATAGACTTTTGATGAAACATTTGCTCTGGTGGCTAGATTGGAGGCAATGAGGATGTTTTTAGCTCTCTAAGCATTCAACAATTTCATTGTGTATTAGATGTATGTGAAGTCAACATTCTCGAATAGACAACTTGAAGAAGTATATATTGAACAATCAAAAGGATTTCAATGTACTGACAATCTAGATTATATTTGTGTATAGAAGAAGGCTTTGAATGGTCTCAAGCAAGCTCCTAGAGCTTGGTATTCAAGGTTGGATGGATACTTGCAACAACAAGGTTTATAGAGAGGTTGTGTGGACAATAATTTATACATAAAAACAAAAGGAGAACAAATGTTGATAGTTGTGGTGTATGTTGATGACATAATTTTTTGAGGTAGTAGTGAAGAAATGTGCAAAAACTTTCAGAAGGCTATGCAAAATGAATTTGAGATGTCTATGTTAGGAGAATTGTCTTTCTTCTTAGGATTGCAGATTGTTCAGTAAGACAAAGGGATTTTTATTTCACAACACAAATACATTAAGGAGATGTTAAGCAAGTTTGGGATGGAAGATTGCAAACCTTTTGCAACACCTTTGGTTACCGAGTGTAAGTTGAGTAAGGATGATGTTCTGCTCCGATAGATCAAACTTTGTACTGGTCTATGATTGGTAGTTTGTTGTATGTGACAACATCCAAACCAAATATTATGCAAGCAGTTGGAATGGTTTCTATATTTTAGGAAACACCTAAAAAGACTCATGTGAAGGTAGTGAAGAGGATATTTAGGTATTTGAAGGCTACTAAAGACTTTGGTCTTTGGTAGCCAAAGTGAAAATTTCACTCTTATTGCATACATAGATACAAATTAGGTAGGTTGTGTGGATGACTGGAAGAGCACCAATAGTAGTGCATTCTTCCTTGGAGAAAGTTTAGTGTCATGGTTGAGTAAGAAGCAAGAATCAATTTCTTTATCCACAGTAGAAGTAGAATATATCGCTGCAGCATCATGCTGTACTCAGGTGCTTTGGATGAAGCGAAACTTGAAGGAAATGAAGGTTGAGTTTGAAGATCCTATCACTATTCTTTATGATAACACAAGTGCAAAAAACATTTCAAAGAATCCAGTGATGAACTCAAGAACAAAACACATTGCAATCAAGTATCATTTCTTGAGAGAAAAGGTTGCTAAGAAAGAAGTCAGATTGGAATATGTTGATACAAAGAAGCAAGTTGCAGATATATTCGGGAAGCCACTTCCTATGCAGACATTTGAGTTTCTCCACTAGAAGTTGGGAGTTGTTACTCCCTCCTCTAGATTCAAGAAGGAATTACAGGGTGAAGGGGAACTTGGTCTCCCTACCACAAGAAGGGTTGATGCTCTTATAGAATGGTTTTAGAAATTGTGATGCATGGACTCAAGGGGATTCTATTCGAGAGACAGGTTTTTGGATGTTGCAATACTAGTTTAGGATGTTGATCCTTTGCCATTGATGTCAAAGCATGAGAGAGTGATGAAAATATTGAATTGCTCATAAAGAATAACTATCTTGAATTAAGGAAATGCTAAGTTAAGGAGAGAGTGCTTAGAATGTTGAATTGCTCAAAAAGAATAACTGTCTTTCTATATTTTAATGTTATATCTTTCATTAGGGGAGTAAATGCCAGAACGCATGAATCATTTAGACTTATTCATCAGGAGTGTTTTGGTGGCCCTAACATTTTGATGTTTGCCATCAATGATAAATGGGGAGATCATTGAGCATAGGTTGTCATTGATGTCAAACTAATGTTAGCAGGTCATTGATATTGAAAGTGGTTGTTAAAGGGTGTCAAGGCTATTAGATGTGAAGGATGTCAAAATGAAAAAGATTGTAGGAGTACAAGTATCATCAATTGTCTCAAGGTTCCATAAGCATTTTATGTAGGTTGTCTAATCTATCATATCTTGTATCATGGCAGTAGTGGCATGATTGCCTTCATACAGTTGATGAATTTATTATACCATGCTGACTATGTAGTCATCATGAGTGTGTTGGTTTGAAATGATATCTTTTGGGTAGAGAGATTAATTAATATGGATGGCATTTCTTTCAGAAATGCAATATTGCTTTGTAGTTTGGAAGGAGAGTGTGCCTACACTAATTCTATTTGTTTCTTGATTTTCCAATGGCATGACTCATTGTGCAAGGAGTTTGAAGTAATAGAAGGTTCATCGAGCTATTCAATATTTGAGGCATATGCGGTAACAACTACAAGCATGCAAAATTCAAATCAAGCGTGTGGAGTGAGGATAGGACCTGTTTAAGGTTCCCATGGTGGCACAAGGCATCATGTTCTTTTGGCGGCAAGTTTGGACCGATGTATTACATGTTTCATATAATTTGAATTTAGGTCTACCTTATGTTGTCTAGGTTGGTGTAGATCCCTGACTGATATAGAAGAGTGTTAATGTAATGCCATGTATATATTTCAAATGTTTAGATGCATTGTATGTAATGCATGTGATGTACAAGTATATGTACCAAATGTATTAATGATTACAATGAAAGTACTATAGTGGGATATATAGTTGTCATAGTAGAAGCATGAAGAAAAGAGTGAGTGCTAGTATTAGTGTGTCTGTTGGTGCATGTTAGAGTTATATTTCAAATTCGCCATTATTTTTGTTCTGGTAGGATTGGTGTTTTATTTGTATTGCTTCAACAGGGATTGGTGTCTCGGTTCTAGTGGGGATTGGTGTCTCCTATAGGTTGGTGCCTACTGAATCTTTTGGGGATTGGTGTCTTCGGTAGGTTGGTGCCTACATCTCATTGTAACATTCACTTATTTTATTCCAACTTGTGAGCGCTTATCACCATGGTTTTCCCATCTTGGGTTTCCACGTAAATTTGGTGTTATGTGTTATCTTGTGGTGTGGTTTAATTGCTTTGCTTACGAGCTTGTAAGGTTCAATGCTATTCATGTTGAAAATCTATAAAGTAACTATGAAGGTTTTCAGAATTGTTGTAATTGTTTGGATCTACTGATTCAGCCCCCCTCTCAGTAGATTGTGTGCCCTTCACTTTCTATTCACTATAAATGATATTATGGTTCTTGAATCCTCATCCGCTGTGAGATCGGGGGAACTCGTGCCACACGTCTTCCATCTCCAAGTATAAATCATTACCTTCCATATCAATTGCCCAATTTTCCAACCGATAAGCTATGTTGTTACCTTCCCTATATACGTGTGAAATACGCAAGTCATCGAATTAGCTTAAAAAATTTCCCCAATTTATAGTTTGGAGTGTCCCTGTGATAGATGGCATTAATGGTTTGTTGGCATTTAAATTTGTACCTCTGGTATGTGTATTTGAAACAGACAGCTATGCACAGATAAACTGCTCTTCAAATTCGGAGGGGAAGCTCCCTCTTGCTGATGGTGTTGAAAGAAAGTAAACTAAAACTAAGTTGCCTATCTTTTTTATCAGCTTAGAGCACAAGGTTTATTAAACATGAATGCCACAGCTAAGATTTTCTATTTTGAGAACTTCAACTACAACTAACTTAAACTAGAGACGTTTCTAACTTCTCAAGTAATAGCAGAGCAAGAGAAACAAGAAATGAACAAAGGTAGATTTTCTGAAAAAATACTTTGATAACCTCTCTCTCAACAAACACCTACACACTTCACTGTAAGTTGAAATCAAGATCATAAAAGCAGAACATAAATAATGGAAATATGAGATTTTGGACCAAGGCAAAGGAGGCTCATGATTTTATTACTCAAATCTCTGGAACATAACTCACTTCTAACATGCCTAGAACAAGAAATTGCAGCTAAAGAGGCTTGCAATCTTGCTCTTACACACTAGAAACAACAATCACACTAACTCCTTATTGGCTAAAGAGGCTCAACAATTTGCTTATCACAACACAATTGAACAATACTTGAGTAACAAATAGAAGGCACAATAGGCTCAGCGTTTTGTTCTCACTAGCACGGTTAAAAAAAACTAATGAGCAAAGGCTCTTATTTATAGAGAAGCAGAGAGTAGGGAACCCTAAAAATCTCCTTGTTGAATCTAGGGCTTGCTCAACAAGCAAGCTTTATTACTAAATCTAGAAAGAAGATAAATATCTAAAACCCTAGAAGCGTAGTGCTGAACGCCAACTATTACATTTTATCTTCTTTCTCTTCTCAAAGAATGGATAAGAATCATTCCAAGAATCGAAAGAAAGCGGGAAAGAAAGCTTCTAGAAGAAAGCTGCTTTAAAGCTCGATCACATCCGCTAGGAAATTAGAAACTGTGTCCCGGTTCGGTGCATCTATGCCCTCAATAGAAAAACACCACTTTTCTAGAATATCTTCAGCATCTGCAACAGATCTCAGGAAATCTTCAATTCCTCATCGGGTCAAGTCAACTCTCACTGACATCACCTAAAATGTGACTCGGGCAGTAGTGTTATGTTTTTCTTTCATCCACCTCTGTGCAATCTTCTTACTATATTTATCTTTATGCATATTCCATATCCTTCACATTCACCCTTTGAGAGAGTAACGCTTTCAGGCCATGGGGGAATGGAAAACACTTCTCGATCATATTAGGCTTTAGACTACAAATCAATCTGCCATCTGCTGACTGGATCTCCCTAGTAACCGGGTTGTAATGCTTAATGCAAGCATTACGAACTCAAGGCTCTGAACTGATATAGGAATAGACGCTGCTGCGAGTAGTCCAAAATGTCCCAAGTTCTTGATTGAAGTGTTGCCTGCTCTCTCCAAGGCATGTAGATCGAACACCGGCTTGATATGATGCAAGTTTGTCTCAGCTATTTTGATGTAATCGTGATAGAGAGCTGATTCAGTCTTGCAAACATTGACAGTTTATTCCATTCCGGAAAACTTGAAGAATGACTGTAAACTCGCCTAGGTTCAAACAAGTCTTGAGCAATTTCTATTTTTAGAATGATTTTCTTGCTCCAACGGACATATTTTTGAGAAATTTTTCTGAGATATGGGTTTTGCTCAGAAATTCGTTGCAAGACAACCCAGATCGTCCGTTTTGGAAAAAATTGAATTTTGCCTGAAAAAGTAGCAAACCATAATTTCTTCAATTTTCCCCAAAAAAAGCTGGTACCTGGGTTTTGTTCATAACAAGATTAGAAATGGACCAAGTTGATTAGATTTGCAAAACCCTGACGACTGATCGAAAAAGCAGCCAACCCTAGGTTTTGAAATTTTCTTGAAAAAAAGTTGTGATATGGGTTTTCTTCAAAAGACTGATTGGAGAGGACCCAGATGATTGAAAATTGAATGCACTGATGTTTTCACTGACATGCAAAATAAAAGCACTTGTTGCAACTCGATGAAGTTCTTGAAAATTTCCTTCAGAAGATTGAAGAGAAAAGACCCAGATGATTGAAAACTGGAAACCTTGGCCTTCCCTTTGAGAAATTTGATCTTTTGGATGAAAAAGCTTGAAAAAGCAAGGGTTTATGCTTGCTGATTTGAAAAAGCTGATGTAAAACCAGCAACTATGGATTCTTGAATCACAAAAATTCTTCAAACTTGCTGCTCCAACTTTCTCCTATGGATGCTACCTGCAAAAATAATGAAAAATACCTGAATGATGTTAAATAGACTTTAGGGATTTGGATTAGGTTTTGCTTTCTTTGCTTTTATTTCAAAACCCTAAAATCTTTGTTCAATGCATTTGGACGCCATCTTTCTTCACTTGTAAATTTGAAACCTTTGAAAACTTTGAAAAATCTTTAAGGCATGAGAAGATGGGCGCCCTTCTTCACCAGGGGCGCCCACTTCACCCAATGTTAGCCAAAATTTTGGCATTTTCAACTTTTCTTCATTTTGACCCTGAACTTTGCCTTTGATTTCCCATTTGCAGATTGATCCAACAGGCGAGCTGAAGGTTTCACGGCTGAGCTTGACTGATTCTGAGAAAGATGTTCTAGAGGCACCTCTGGCAAAATCCTTCATTTCGACCTCCAAAATCATAAGTGCCTCTTCCTTCCAAGGGCACCCATTTTGTTCAGAGTTAGCCATTTTCACGACCTTCAAATTTCTTCATTAGCTTCTCTTCTACAGATGATCTCTTTGAATCTGGAGCTCTGGGCATCGGATCGACTGCCTGTTATGCTCATCACAAAGCTGACGAGATATGAGGTGGGGTCCTCTAGGATGAACTTCGTCAAATAATGAATTTAAGGCCTTCAAAAGTTTGGGTGCCCATCTTGGCTGGGGGCGCCCATATTCACCAGACTTAGTTTATTTTTTGATTTTTTTGTGTTTGCTTCTGAATCTTGGTTTTCAACCTTCGTCGAACCTTACTTTCAGCTCCTCGTATCTGGTGACTGCAGACTCTGATTGACGTGCTGGATATCTCGTTGGAAAGCTGGATCAATTGCGAAGAGATCATATTAGAGCAACTTCTCGGAATTCATCCATTTGAGCCCTTGAAAACTTGGGCGCCCTTCTTCACCAGGGGTGCCCATTTTATCTAGACTTAGCCATTTTTCTTTTGACTTTCTTCAGAGTTTGAAACTTGCATTCTGTACGTTCCTCGTTGATTTGAATCTATTGGAGTTTGGACAATCAGATGATCTGATGAAGACAGTCACATTGAAGCTGGCTGAGCACTGAAAAGAACAAGCATATTCTTGAACCCTAAAAGTTGAATTAGCCCCTTCAAAAAGCTGGGCGCCCTTCTTCACCAGGGGAGCCCACTTTGCTAACACTTAGTCAATTTTTGATATTTTTCATTTCCTCTCGTTCTGACTTCAGTTTGGATACCCCCGTTCGGCGTCAAATTCTGGATGACTGAGTAATCTGATAACTGCACCGTCGAATTCATCGCGGAGCTGACAGAGAACAAAACAAGTTTGATTGGGGGCTTAAACCCTAATTTTGACATCTGATGCTCTAAAAAGATGGGCGCCCTTTCTTCACTGGGGCGCCCAAGTCTGACAGTGTTAGAAAATTTTCATCATTTTTCAACTTCTTCGTTCTTCGTGTTGGTTCACCAACTTGCCTTTTGCTGAAAGTTTGAATGCTGAAACTGTCGCCTGGCAGCCGATTGACCTCCATTGATGACCTCAGAGTTCCTGGTATGCTTCTGAAAAAGTAGAATAGACCCAGTAGGGAAAAATTGATCTTTTTTGGATTCTGACTGCACTAGCCTGATACAGACGTATTTTTAGCCAATCAAAATCAATTCGGAACCTGTCGGACCAACTTTTTATTTTTAGAAAGTTTTGCTAGTATCCATTTCTTAAGAAACCCAGAAAAACCCAGAAAACGTTACTAATTTTAGAAAATTTCTAAAAATAGCAGTTTTCCTAAAATTTAGGGATGAAAAACTAAGATCTAGGTTTTGTAGGTTAAGCTGCTCTAAGCAGACCCAAATTGTCAGAAATTGAAAATTTTGTGTTTTGACCCCTCATGCAAGACATGCATACCCAAATTTTGACCTTTTTGACTGATTTAACAAGACTTTTACTCATTTCTTCAAAATATCTAAGTATAACAAAATTTTTAATTTTGAGGTACAACATGGTTATTAAGGAGTCCCCTTCAATATTGACGCTTCAAAAATTTAGTTTCCTGCATTATTTAATTCCTAACAAGGCCGCTTGAAACTTCACATCATTGTTTGTCCCTTCTAAAAGTTTTCTTGCTACTACTATCGAAAATTTGCCATCTTGGTCTCTTATAACACATTTAGCCTTGAATCGAATTGAGTTCTCACATGATGTACCATCAAAATTAATCTTGACGCACTCTCTTCTAGGTGGATCCATTGAACATTAACTCTAAGATTAACTGTTAGATCAATCCGTTAGATCCCATTAATGAAAAACCATATTATAAAATTTTACTTTAATATTATCCCTTTTTTTAAAAAAAAATATTTTTTATTATACTTAATAAACACTTTATAACATTTAATTTATTTTTTTAAAAACATTTTCAATTGTCAAAACTACAAATATGTTAACTCCAACTTCCTCCACGGAAAGTAAAGGATACTTGCATATATTATACCAAAAAAATATGTTTATGAAATAATTCTTTTGCTCTCAAATTTAATAGCCCTAAAATCTTATTACTTTTGGAATTGTTTCCAAGGGCTTAACAAAAAATTCCTAATGTTTTGATTAGTTAGCATTATTTCTCCACACTTCCATGTCTTTTATTACTCTATCAATTTCTTAAATTTTAACCAATGAATGAATGAAATGAATGAAAGATTTTAATGATGTCCACGAGACTAAACAGTCTATGGGACCAAGAATTTCAACAACTTAGTTTGTCTCCAAACTCTTCTCCAGATCAGATCTACTGCTATTAATTTTGACTAGGAGGCTAGCCGTCTGATTTATCTTATCCTCCTCAAATAACTGCTACATATTGCCCACATCTGAAATACTTGAGTACTGATTACAGATATTTTCATACGTTGTGCATTCCATGTCGAAGTGCCATTCCATTTCCACCACTCCCTTGTTACAAAATAAGCACGTTCTTTCTTCCCAAATTTCCTTAGGTGTCTTCCACCTACCAACAAACCCTCAAATTGACTTGACAATTTTTCTCCACCCTTTGCCAAATAAAGGATTATCCCACACCTCAAGAAACATACGAAGTTTCGTCAAATCAATCATCCACCATTTTGGTTTCATTTGCAATGCTTTCATTTTCGTTCAACTGGAAAAAGTACCTTCCTTTACAGAGGACTAAAATTCTCGGCTGCATTCCGTAAATGCAACAACAAATATTTTGAAACAAACATATCAATTGTTACGGACGCAACTACTACTGTCACGGTGAAAATTTCTTTAGCCGAAAACCTCTATCCAACATAAGTCGACTTGAAATTATACACTCTGCTACCCATTTCAGCAATCATGACAGAGGTGAGTTTACCTTCTCCATCACAATTACTTGATTGCTGGGTGTATTTAATGGAAGTGTTATAAAAAATAAATAGAAAAAACAAAAAATCTTTTCTTTTCTTTTTCTAGCGCTCTAATTTATTCTTGCGGTACTTGGGTCACTTTCTTCTCATCAAGTCTTATTACTCTTTTCAATTTTGGAGGGCCTGCAACTGATCTAGGGCATCCGCTTCTTTGGAGTTTTTAGATGGAAAAAGATGGGCAGGTCTAAATTTACAGTAGGAGACATATTGCAGTAGACGAGTTTAAATTTTCAATTTCAATACCTTCAGGATCATAGCTTCATTTCCAGAACAGGGGTGTCCTAGTGAAGCTGTGTTTGGTGGCCTCTGTAGCTAGAGAATCTCCTGCGAAATGTCAGACAAAAGATTTATCGTTTATGCGAAAATTCTTATGCGCTAAACCAATTTACTGTGTAAAGTTATCCTTCTTATCTAGACTCCTCCAATCTTTTTCGCCGTGTAATTATTTATCGTTTTCGGAAGGAAAAAACTTTACATTTAACCGATTTACATGAGAATTACATCAACAAAACAACCGAGGCATGGGGATTGTCTCGTCCTATGCAAGCAACAAAGGATAGGACATGAATTTTTGGCTCAAGGGAGAAATAACCGTCAGCCTTCCAACAGCAATTGATTCTAGCTTTAACGTATTAAGGAAGACCTTATTTTCTAAATAATCAACTCTTCTAAGCAGAATGGACAACTATTCTCATTTAATGTTGTCTTGTAAGGAATTAAATATCCAATAACTTATCCTGGTGACATATCTCTTTTGCATCTTCCTCTAATCATCCATTTGTACCATAAAAGGGTTCTCACTAAAAACAAGTAGCAAAACAAATGCAATTAAATTCTGTTTAGAACCATGGTTAAAAGGCACTTACAAACATTTTAAATCATAAGCTGTATTGACTTCTATCTCCCACAAAGAATACATAAAGAATCAGATACACCAGTGGTATCGAGGCTTATTTTGATGGCCAAAGCTCGGTGGAGCACCAACCACCCTAAAATTGTGTTTGAAAGAGTTTCTTGATTTCTAAAAACTCTGACATATCTTTTGCCATCTTTTTCCAGTACCATGCACACCTTGTCTTTTTCACCATCATTAAGCAATTAAAGATCTGTGTCTTGCTGGATCTAATGAATCTTTATGCCACAGTCATAGAAGGCCTTTTCTTGCCAATCTTTTTGAGCATGCCAATGTAAAAGGCCAAGCTATCCACACACAGAAGAAAACAGGGAAGAGAAGGTCCAAACAGGCCCCTATACTTAGTTTTGTGCATCATCCAGCCGCTCATATTGCTAGTGAATGTTATCTGTTACAAAATGGAAAGCTAACCATGAAACATGTTTTCAATAGAATTATATGAAATGTTCTTAAGTTTAATGCAATCATAGATGTGAGCTTGCGTTGCCCTTATTCTGTCACTACAAGGGAGAGTGGGGGTTAACCATCTCATTCCTCCATATGGTGGGTAGACAGTCTATGGTCATCATTGAACCTTCAATAGAGCTGCAATTTATATGGTTGTCGAAATTTTTTGTTCATTGCTGTTTTCTTCTTGGTAGTTAGGCTTTCTAATTTATGGCTCCACCAACTTTGCCATAGCCTTGTCTGGCCTTCCAATGTTATAGGCAACGGCAAGGACTGTAGAGTGCAACATGTCAGGATAAGAACTTCAATACTGCATATTTAGCTTACAAATATTTTTTTTGTGGATAAGGGCTGCATTATGGACTCATGGGCCCAACCTTAAAATTTTAGAGAACACTTAGAGTTTCCTAGGCAACGAATGTAAAGATTTTTTTTGTTAATAACATTCTTATACCTCTTTTGTTGATGCAATTGCACCTTATGGCCCCTAAAATATGAAATAGAAGGTGTAAAACATTTTATTGGGGAAGTATAATTATAGCATCTGAATTGGGGCTTGATTGTATTTTATGCATTATATGAATAGTGATGCATTCAGAAAAATTGAGAAAACCAAATAAAGGGACTTTGCATACAAGGTTAAACAACATATTGAAATTTTCTACTTTCATGTGGTATTAAAATTTTCATTTTGTGTTAGTATATTGTCTATAGTTATTGTTTTTTTCTTTTTGTTCAAAAAGGAGGATTATATTAAAAGAAACCCATTACATTTTACAACACAAAGATTTCCAAATGGCCAAAGCTATATATAAAGCAGGAAGAGAAAAAGTCTAGAGAGGTTTTCCACAACCCCGCCCAAAAAAGAGCTCAAAGAGCTCATTTGACAACCATAATCTTTGAAAACGTGAAGCCCCTTATTCACTAGGCTAGAGAGAAAGAGAAATCAAGCATTCCAAATTAGGCTATAGTACTAATAGAGGGCCTTTGAAGAAGAGTTCCAAGTAGAATGGCAATCAACAAGCTTGAGCCACAACAAAGTAGAAAGGAAAGGGTTAGGCTTGATCATTGTGAACAAGTTGGAGAAGCTAAGAGGTCTTTTAGGAGATGGGGATCCCCACTCATGGACATTCTAGTTGCAGTTTACCTTAGTAGCCCATTTGGCATTGCAATTCGCAACTGAGTTCCATTCCTTGGGGATATGAACAAAGATATAGCTTCAAACTTAGGATTGAGGCGAAGAATCTACTCAGCTAAAGTCACCAACTACTAGGAGGACTCATGGGTCCTTGATCTATTCAAAAGAGAAACCATGATTAAGGAATTTGTTTTTGCAGATAATATTTTTTTGGCCTAGCTTGCAAGCTTTTTCAAGAACCGAAAGAATGGCACAAGCTTCCATTTGATTGTTAGTGTTGAGCTCCATTGTAGTAAAGAAGAAAAAGTGAATAGGCCCATCTTTGGCACCATTCCCTCCAAGCCCAATAGCACCCGAATTGCCACGGGAAGGGCCAACAATATTTATTTTAAAGAAACCTAGAGAGAGGGAGAGCATTTATTAGTCCTATTCACCTTTCTAGAAGCCTATAAGGTAGGACAAGAGTGACAAAAGGGAGCAACAATAGAATGTAGCTCAAAGCTTTTTGAAAATTGAAGATCAGAGGGTGACAACGTCTCATCCATAGAAAACTTGGCAGCAATGGTCTCTTTAATATAATCCATGACCTTCTGCCATATTTTGAGATGAGATTTTGGTGACCTTGGGAAATTCAATAATTTTTTTCAAGCTAGATCTACCAGAGGATAAAAAATAGGACCAAGCTCCTATGTGACATTGAGAATAGTAGCTGTATAAGTTGCCAACCCATGCTAGTCCAAAACTTAGACAAGGATCATGATTGAAAGGATGGTTCCAAATTTGCCACCATTGTCCCCAAATACCTATAGCAAAGGGGCATTGGAAGAAAAGGTGAGCAACAATTTTTTCTTAGTGCAACACAAAAGACATCTTGAAGGGCCTTGAAATCCTCTTTTTCTAATATTATCCTAGGTCAGACATTTGTTTTGATAGAGCAACCATATAAATAAATTGCATTTATGCCAATTAAATTTGTTATTAATTTTGTTCTATCAAGGAAAGTGAAATATCCCCCTTAGTTTTTTTGAAATTTTCCAAACAACAATGCACCCGTTAAGGTTAGCCCAATAATCAAACCAGCTGAAATGGAACCCTCCACTTTCTGATCACCAAGATCCCGATGTGGGCGAGGTGAGAGCATACGGTGCAAGGGGATTGTTAGCAATAAATTGGAATAGAAATTACAATGCTGCAGGCGGTTAGCTGACCATTTTGAAAGTAAAGTGGTGGAAATTTAAATGTAGGCGGATAAAATACCATGAATTCCGCTCTACCACTTATTTAGTGGGGGGAAATTATTACAATTATTTAAAACTGAAACACTCAACCACTTGTTCAGCGGGAGTAGAATAAAACAAAATGAAACATGCTGAAAGTAAAAGGCTGATTCAGTACTACTGAAACCAGCAATTACAATATGCCTTTTACAATGATTTTTCAATGAAAACTGCTCCAACTTCAATACAATGATTACACAATATTCCGTATTACATATATGAATAAAACATTAAAAAATATTGGATAAAGCTGGAATAACCAGGTCTGATATGAAAAACCAGCAAATTGAAACTCAGACCAGCAAGCTATGATCACACTAAATTGTTCAAAACTTTAACCACACTTCACCAAATCATATGAAACTGAAAGCACACCTTCTCTAATGCTAGGCGACCAAGAAACATCAATTGGCAAGTCACAAAAAAGCTCCAAATGCCCAACGCAAGTTCCAAGGCAAGCATGAGCAAGGGACGGCCTAGGAGGAAGGTCGACCTTGCCTAGTAATTCAGCCTCTTCACCAAAAATTCTGAAACATGAAGGAAAGGGGCGCCCAAGGCATAGGAAAAAATAGAGCAAATACCCATAACCAGCAAAATTTCCTCCATGAAGTTATGAGTGAAAACTACCTACAATCATACATGAACCAGCAACATCAAAACTATAAATATCATCAAAATGTTCAACAATGAAGCTCAATCTACAATCTCTGGATGAGAAGCAGTCTCAATTTAGCTAGGTGTTATCTTTCAAACACGAAACCGAATACTTGCTAGGAGGTATGCGTTCCTCAAAGCCAAAACCCTGAAATCAATTTGGCAACACTTTGTTAAGATAAGCAATGGATACCAAATGAATGGGCAAAGGACTTCTTAAATAGAACTTTGAGGTGACCCTTCGAATTCCACCTTTTCCCTCCAAAAGGGACGCCCAAGCCATTTTTGAAATATTTTAATTTTTTAAACACTTTTTCCTCCTCCATTTAGGCATCCAAGGCACAAGGACCAATATTCAACTTTGAAATATTAAAATTCCTCCTAATGAGGCGTCCACCCTCAAGAGCCACATTTGAAAACAACTTTAAGTCATAACACTAGGCCAAGGGGGGCCAATATGAAAATAGAACATTAATGACTTAAAATAATTTGTCTCCAAAATGTACCTCAAAAAACCAAAACCAAAACTACTCAACTACCTTGCCAGAAATAGAAAAGCACACTAAACTGTTGCCAACCCAAGCACTGCTAGAAATTGAACTTACTAAAAATAGTAAGTTCGGAAAAGTTGCCCAATGCATTTGCATGTCATACCACTACGAAGCTCTTTGAAAACCCAAAAAGAATCCAGAATCCAAATCTCAAAACTCCAACATGCAAACCCCTGAAAACACCAAAAACTTCCAAACAACTGGAAACCCTAATTTTACCTCTGACGAGCCTATGGGTATCTAGAATAGGTTGACAGGCCATTGCACTGCTCATTGCTGAGAAGGGGACATTACAAAAAGTCTCTAATTTCACCATTCCTTAAGTATGGGACTTATAGCCAAGAGCTGCTGTATAAGTTCCTTTAGGATCATGGCCCCATGTGAGAATATCCGCTTTTTGCATAGAGACACGTGGCTGATTTGCAAGAATAGAAGATAGGGTGGCGAGGGCTTCAGGAGTTCTCCCTATAGGCCATCTACTAGTGTATTTCCAATGATAAATATGGGATTCCCCCACCTCAAGGGTATGAAGAGCACAAAGATATACTGAGAGGGAGGGGGGGGCAGGGGTGAATCAGTATATCAACTAACTTTTTCTCTCTTAACTCTTATTAACTTCAAACTCTAATATAAATCAACTATGCAAGAGTATCTCAATATGAACAAGTTGACACCAAGATTTTACGTGGAAACCCTTACGGGAGAAAACCACGGTACAAACAATATACTTTATGAATTATATAAACTTTTACAATGAATGTAGGCACCAACCTACTTGAATCACCAAATATGCAATTTAGCAGGCACCAACCTACAAAGAGCACCAGCCCTTATTCTTGATTTATTAGGCACCAACCTACAAGGAGTTTCAACCCCTAATGCTGATTTAGTAGGCACCAACCTACAAGGTGCACCAACCCCTACTTGCCAAGCACCAACTTAGCAGAAATAATAACTTGAAAAATAATGTTCCACCTTCAATGTTGCTTCTCCAACAGATGATGGACAATTCTGCTCAAACACTCTTCCACTTGTTTTATCTTCCTTGAATGATCTCCAAATATCTCTATATATCTTCTTGTTCAATTCTTATGAAATGCTGCTCAACTTATACAATTTGTCTTCTTGTCTTACTTCACACATCTGAAATATATCTTCCCTTTCAAATTTGCTCCAAATTCCTTGGATATAATTCCTTTACTGATTTGTATATATCCTTTTCACCAATCTACTCTTGAATGATGATTCATATATGTTCTTTTTCAAATCTTCATTCTACCCTTTTAAATCTGCATATACAATATTCTCGTCTGCTGCTATACACAGAATTTTATTCAGACTGATTTATTATTTTTCATTTTACACACTTACTTTAGAGATCTTTTATTTCCACGTACACACGTGCTTGTCTTTTTGTTCAATGTATTCCAGAATGACGTCCTCTGATATTTCTCTTCAGATCTGCATTTATGAATTATCAGACTTATGCAGATGTATGTCTGATTTTATTTTGTTCCACATACACATAATCTCCTTAACCCGTACTTTAAATAATATTCATTTTATACCACTCTGATTCAGATCATTTCCTCTTTTTATCATAAATAATATTCAATAAAATCCATACCACCATACACCACGTCTGCTTGTGTCTTGATGATATAATCTTTATACTCACACCCAGCCACACACTCCAATCTTCAAATGATATACATTTTATGCACTCACACTAACTACATAAAAAAAAACTCTTTTTATATCTCCTTATGCCTTTTGATGAAGAGAGGCATCTATTCGAATGAATACAACCTTTTGAAAAGATATTTCCTTGAAACATACTTCAAGTGCTTCCTCATAACTAACTCAAAGTAATCTTTGCCCTTTTAATATAACTACTGCCTTTTAATACCAAGTGTTGCCTTAACAAATTCTAGAATTGTTTTATATCTAATTACTTCATTAAAAGATAATTACTGACTTCAAATGTATTTGAATAATCCACATAATAGATCGCAACTTAGTAGATTGGTTCCTCTCATCATTATGTTCTGGAGACGAACTTGTTTTCAAACAGTAATGCCTTTAACGAATATTTAAGATGATTTCAGATAGCTTCTTTACGAGTCTTCAAGACATCGTTTCTCACAAGCTATTACTGGTCTAGACGGTGTCATTCATTGAAGCGATCCAAAAGCAAAGGCAGTTGGTGACACACCGAACTGGATGATATTCGACACCAACCAAGCTTGAATATGCTACCCAACAATGTACCTGAATCCAATAACTATTGAAACTTCCTGTATTACCGTCGTTGGCTGTATGATGCTTCATTATTAATTTATCGATTTTATTCTCTCTATATGTGATCTCCCAGCAATATGATGTTCTCCCGTAAAACGCAGAGATTAAGGAAAATACTTATGTGTAGAAATATACGGCTATTAAATCGTCGATTATGCAAAACATGAGTACCGCAGGTGAAGTTGTTCCCATATAGAAGTATCCCCGATAATAACCAAAGTCTTGAGCAATTTAATACTTCCAATTGAAAAGAGAGGAGAGCCGCTGTGATATATATATATATATATATATATATATAAATAAAGTTATTATTCCAATAACTTCTACGCATTCACCGTCAAAGCCCACGATTCATAAATTCTTCACGTTAGACAAAATATGTGAAAGGGATGAATAGACGTGACTCAGATTGACACAGTGTCTTCCTATATCAACAGTGCTGCACTAAATGGCTTGTGTCGTAATAGAAGAAACTTCAACTCAATATAGGAAGAAGCCACAAATTTCCTTCTGATGTTTTGTCTTATATGATTTGGAAAGTGACCACTTTGACTTATTCAAATTGCAATGGAACCTGTTATCTTCAGTCATGCATTCATGATTACTTGACATCAATGACAATATTTCCAACAGGGTACTCTTAAAATTAACAAACTTAGACAATCTCGTTGCCTTGAAGACTTGGTGCAAGGACTATAAAAGAGGAAAGGAAGAGTGGAGCTAGGGGTGGAGATCCCAAGAATCATTTTGGAAAAGAGTCCTCGTACCATTGTTGACAATCTAGAAGAATCCATCCTTGATAATTAAATCCCCCTTCTTAATATTATTCTAAACCATTCAACCTCTTTTGACCAAATCCATTCTTAGAATCTCAATGTCATCGACTCCTCCTAGATATTTGAAATCAAGAATTCTAGCCCAAGACTAATCTGGATGCTTACATCATCACTAATAAAGCTTAATAGTTTAGGTTAGGGCATTAAGTGCAATTTGCATTAGGCCCAAACCACCATTATACTTAGGCTTGCACACTTGATCCTGACTAATTAGAATCAAATTTTGAGAATCGTAATTGCCCTCTCATAAGAGCTTCCTAGAGAGAGCATTGAGGCCATTAAGAAAGATTTGGGGGGCAGATAACACAAGGAATCTATAGATAGGCAAAGCTTGCAAGGCAGACTTTAGGAGACTCAATCAACTGACAAACAAAAATGATTGGAAGGTCCAATAACTATTGTACATTCTAAATCTATCAATGATCTTCTATTGAGCTCTTTTGGGGTTAACAATTGATAATGCAATGCCAAGATATTCAAATGGAAGCTGCCCTATTTTAAAATGAAGGATAAGAGCTATTCTTTATTGGATGATCAAGGGGCATTAAAGAAGAAGATATTGGTCTTGTCTTTGTTAATTTGTTGACTGGAAGTAGCCAAATAGATATCTAAAGCTTTCTTGAGATTAGCGGCATTGTGAATCTTAGCAACACCCAACAAAGTTGTGTTGTCAACAAATTGAAGATGAGTTTGTGAGTCAAGATCTCGAGTAGTAGTCCAATTGTTGATGTAGTTGTTGGTTTTCTAGTGCTTTAGCAATTTGCCCAGACCTTTTTCCATGAGGATGAAGAGGTAAAGAGATAGAGGATTTCCTTGTCATAGCCCCTTGGAAGTAGAAAAGAGGATAGAAAAGGAGGGAGAACCCACACAACTCATATAACCCAATCAATCCATTTTGAGCAAAATGCAATGGCCATAAGAATGTTCCTAAGGAATGACCATTTGATCCTATCATAGGTCTTGGACATATCCAACTTGATAAACATTGCTTTATCCCTAGAATGAGATATTAAGCGAATGGCCTCAATGGATATAAGGATACCATTAAGGATTTGGCTACTCTTCACAAACCCACCTTGCTCAGGTAAGATGGGGGAAGCTCAAATTTGCTTTAGACGATTTGTAATGAGTTTGGTGATGATCTTATAGGTGAAATTGTAGAGAGCAAGAGGGTGGAACAAATCAAAAGAGTTAGCCTCCTCTTTCTTAGGAATCAAGGCCAAGAAGGTGATATTGATTGCTTTGAACATTTGCTAATTAGTCGAGGACTTTTGAACCACCTCCAAAAGATTGGGCTTCAAGATGTCTCAATATTGTTCAAAGAATTTAATGGGAAAATCATCTAGGCCAAGAGTTTTCATTTGAGACACAACAAGTTTGAGCTCCTCAAGAAGCATGGGACTCATAAGTAAGTTGTTCATATTCGTAGGAACTAGAGGAGGTAGGCATTCCAAAATGGTCTACTCTTTCTCCATGGTTGGGGACCACTCTCATGGAAGAGGGAAGAAAATTTTTGGAACACTTTCTTGTTTATATCATGGAAGAGGGAAGAAAAATATTGGAACACTTTCTTGTTTATATCATGGAAGGAGGACAATTGATTTCCTTGTAGATGAGAGTAGATACAATGTTCCCACTTCTCATGTCTTTGATTGAATTATGGAAAAAGGAGGTATTCCTATCTTCCACTTGTAGCAAATCAATTCTCAATTTTTGTTTCTAGTATATCTCCTCTTGTATAATCCATTCACTAATCTCTTTGGAGAGAGAGGAGTCCTGTTGATGCGTGTTTTATGACACAACAAACATACTAGAATAAAGTGTCCAAGATGCTCTATCCCCTCTTGAAAAACTACCTTCTATGCTAAGATTGCAAGTGAGATCATAGGGTAATTTCAATGTTTAAGATGAATGCGGATGAGCTCTGTGGCTTTGATGTGATTTGCTGGTTATGACAAGGGGACTTACCTTGGTGAATTACTCCGGAAAGTGGAAACATGAATACGGTATCATTTTGGATTTTTTGGTTATATATAAAAAAAAGTAAAAAAAGTTAAGGGTTTAAGAGACTCTATGCTATTCCTAAGAAATCAAGAGACGACGAAGATTAAATGAAACCACATAAACCATACTCTGCTTCACCATGTTATACGACTACACAGAGCAAGTGCAATCTTTTGGGAATGTGCTTATGATTTTCACGTAATGAATAATTACCATCAAATCGAACAATAACTATCCAAACAGAAGTTAAGCATCCACGAAAAAGCTCAGTCTAACTTTGCACATTGAGTAAAAAGCATCCACTCAAAGAAAGTATGAGCTGGGTTTCACTAGTCTCCGTTATCAATCCATCATTCTTTTAACATACATTCTAATTCAAATTTACTAAATGAGAAAGAAAATATGCGACCATGCAACTATTTGACAATCAAGGATTCAAGGCACCTCATGCTTTTGAGGTTTATTATCAGAATAGTGTTTTCACAACAATCTCATAAACTCTCTCTTATTTTCTACAATCTAATTCTTCTAATGAATTCTACTTCTTCTTCTGATCTAATTCTAATTTCTAATCTTCTAATCTCTAATAATTGAAATGAAAGAGAGCGAGGGGGTTTATATAGTATTTCAGAATTACAATGAACGGCCGAGATTGAAATGAGATCAATGGCCTAGATTAAACATGACTAAACCCTAATTAGGGTTTCCAAAATATCAACCAGTTAACTGGAGAAATCCTCAGACATCTGGAGTGGCATCCTTATCCAACCGTGCGGCGTTGTGTTCGTCGAACTTGGACACAATCAAGCTGACCTCCTCCATGGCAATGTCCGGCAGCGCGTTGACGTTGTACTCCTGCAAGTCCAAGCTCTCGGCACATCCTGCAAAAGTAGTCGCCCATTCTAGTTCTTGTAGCAAGAAAGAGTTTCTGATGGTCATGAAGTTGAAGACCCTGGTGAAGTTTTCTTTCATGAGTGGCCCGGAGATGGTGGAGAAAATTTTCTGTACTTGTTCTTTTAAATTCTTTGGCCGCAAATGTTTCTTCCGGACAACATCTTTATCAAGCATATCGGCGGCCATCTGGTAAATTTTACTCCGAATCTCTTTCGCCTGTTCTTCAACTCTGGCGCCATCCTGCTTCACCTTTTCCAAGACTCCTTTCCGTGACACCAGAGCATAATACCATCCACTGAAATCATATGCAGCTCCAGCCTCAATGATCCCGTCATCAATCAACCTTTGCTTCGGGATGCCTTTCAATTCTCGAATGCATGGGATAATCCTATTCTAAATGTCTTCGAGGCTACCGTTGATGAGTGTTTTGTGACACACCCAACACCTTTAGGAATAAAAAGAATGCCCAAAGGCAGCTCTATCCTCTCTTGAAAAATTACCTCTTATGCTAAGATTGCCAGAAAGATCATACGGTAATTCCAATGTTCCGGTTTGGGGGATGGACAAGCTCAATGGATGATGTGATATGCTGGTTTCACAAAGGGACCTTGAAATGAGGAACTTACTCAAAGTAGGGAGTTGGATTGATGTAACGTTAAACGCTCTTATGTTTTTCGGAATTTTCAGTTTAGGATAAAATAAATAAGAAAAAAGGATGAGGGTAAGGAACTAGATTTATGCAGAACTAATCCTATGAACTTCGGAGACAAATGCTGGATAATGGAATTTAAACCAATCTTTGCTTCGCCAAGCACGGCACTACAACTAGACAAAGACGGTGCAATCTTCAAGGGTTTACGAAAGATATCCTATTACACTATATCACCATCAATTCGACCAATGCATATAGATAATAGAACTCAAATTAAGCAATTTTAATGTTCAGACTAACCTTACACATCAAATTGAAAATCATCCAATTGAAAAAGGTATGAACTAATTCCACTTTCCAACACTATCAATCTTTCATTCATCTAAAATACTTGAAAACAAATTTACTCTATTTTGAAGAAATCAATGAAACCATGCGGGCTCATAGAAATAATAAATGCTCAACTCTGAATCCACTTATTATTTAAACAGCAATATTGCAACAATCTCATCAGTCTCTCCCTGAATAAATGAAATGAATGGGGTTTATATAGGCACCCCAATTACAAAGCAACGGCCAAGATTAAATTTGAAATCAACGGCCAAGATCAAATTTGACAAACCCTAACCCTAAAAGCATAACAAACTCAAAGACACGTGGCACAAGCAGAACACGCCATTTGGAGCATGGCAAATGATGACACCTTGCACTTCATTCGAGCAAGTAGGAATCCAGAATGCAATTCCCTTTGGATCGCTCCCTAGCTGCAAATGCAAGAAATTTGGCTAACACAGAATCAAGTTCCTCCATTGAGATATTCGGCACAGAATCCAGTTGCATTCCAATCACGTCCAAGGTCTCCAGGCACTGAGTAAAAGTTCCTTCCCATCTAGCCTCCTGCTTCTGAAAGTTCTCCATGAAGGTCAAAAGGGAAGACATATCATCAAGCTGATTCTCTGTAATAATCTGCACTTCCTTGAAGTAAATGCTCATCACACTTTTCTTCAATCCTTCTAAATCTAAGCCATTCGTATCATGATGTTCTTGTCCTGTTAATCCTTCAAGAGAAGTGAGGATTTTGAACTGAATTTTCTCAATCGTGCTCCGTATAGCAGCACATTCTTCCTTTATTCCATCATATGTCTTCTTTTTGGCCAACAAGGAATAATACCACCTGCTGAAATCATACGAGGCTCCTTCTTCGACAACACCTTCCTGGATCAAAATTTGCAAGGAAACTTCTTTTAGAACCCTCAAACGAGGTATCACTTTGTCCTGTACATACTGGAAATCTTCCCAATGGTCCTCAACTTGACTCACTTCAGTTATCAGCAGTGCAGATCTGTCATAAGTTTGGGCGCACTTCTCCAAGAATTGCTCCATTTGTTTTGAAATATTGGTAACCCAACTCCTGGTTGCTTGACTCGTAATCCTCATAGCCTCAAGGACATCAACGGACTCCGGAGTAAGAGATGACGGTGGAATAAAGGCTGCATTTTCCTGACGCAAAGGGGCTGTTAGCTGCTGAATGAACTCTATCAGCCTTAGATTTTCTAATTCCAACCTTTCCTTCTTCTCTTCTGTTTTATCAAACTTTTCCCTGATGGCTTTGGAAGTGTCCGCCAACTCATGGAAATCCTGATCTATTGTCGTTGGCCCAATGTCCAATGTTGTAACTTCATAATCCATAGGAGCAATCTGATCTCTTAGCTTGTCAACTTTCGGGACTGCCACCTGCAAGATCCTGGATCCTGTACCATTCCTGGTAATCTGAGAATATTTCTTAGGCCTCTTTGGCGTTTTAGCCTTGCCAATTCTTTCTAGGAAGTCCTGTATGCTCTCAACTGGTTGAACTTCATCCAGTGGTCTGGACTTCTTCTTCAAACTTTCAGTTAGCCAATCCGGGATTGTGGATAATTCCATACCATCTTCTAACTGAACATCATCATTAATTCCCTTAAGAGCAGAAATTACCTCATCTCCTAGTTCTTCATTGTCCTCAAGGATCTCAGTATCTCCTGCACCTTCAATCATCAAAGTATCATTTCCTTCCAAACACTCCGTGGAGGCTTGATTTTGGAAAGAATCTACCTGTTCTAACTCTTGAAACTGAATTTCTTGCTCATAGCTTGGCTCGATATCAACAATGGATACATTTTCGACTACTCCAATTGACAAAGTCCTTGAAGATGAGGGATTTTCAGTCACCTTCTGCTTCTTACTTTCCAATTCCTCATTAGCTGACTCCTTTTCCTCTAGTTGAAGGTTTCCACTTACTACCTTCCTCTTGCTGGGATATGCAGATTCATCAGGATTTTCGCCAATTGCTTCCTCCTGGCCATCCTTATTGTTCAATGTGGCGTAAGTAAGAGAAATTCCTTCCTTCCTCAACTTGCTGATCTGACCATCGACCCATTCCCTTGAGTAAGCAAAAATGTCCTTCATCAATGTGTTCAAATTAGCCATCTCAGGTTGTGTCCAGTTAGGCAATAAAATAGGCTTATCTTTTTCTTGTTCAAACTGAGGGTGAATGTAGTCCCCGTTGTCTTTCACTTGGTCAGGTATAGGAAACAAATCGCACCTTTTCACAAGTTCAACTGGAATTCTTGACCAAGCCTTCTTCCTTACTCCATACTCGTCCATCAGGTTAGACCAGTAATCTTCGATCTGCATAACATGAAGGGACTTCTTCCCGTGTATTCTCAGGTATGGATCATAATCGGACCTTGGATTATAGGTGCTGAATTTGTAAAATTGCAACTCTACCCCTGCTGTTTTGGCTGATTGTAATGAAGGACAGACTTCTAGCATTTTTCCAATTGCAACCGGAAAATCCACTCCTTGTTTGTTCTTCTTCGCCTGAATGGAGTCTACACATGCTAGTTGCCTTGCTACCTCAAGCATAACAATTTTGTCTGTTGGGTATCGAGGAAGTCTGTACGGAGCATCAGAGAATCCATGAATTCTTATATAAGTAAATGTCGGAAACTGGATAAACCAAGACCCGAACTTGTCAAGCATTGCCATAGCTTCTTTAGATAGCCTTCTCTGCACTGTTCCTTGAAGAACTCGTGTGATGTACATGAGGAAGGCGTCATTTGTTATTTTGAAGTTGTCCCTGTAATGTAGCTGGAGCTGCGGGTAACAATCATATGATTTGAGTTGATCTTTCCGAAGTCCCACTTCGCCTTTACAAATCAGTCCTCTGTACTTAGTGAATCTTGCTAGGATATAAACCACATAAGAACTCATGTAAAAGGTTTTAGTTTTTTCAAGATTTCTCAACTGGAAATCGATATTATCACTTATTAACTTGGCCCAATTTACAGCCTCCATTCCCAATACGATTTCCTCCACGTATGAAAACATCCATACCTCAAAGAAGGCTCCCTGAGAAGTTCCCATAACTCTGTTCAGCATGTGAATCATATCACTGTATTCTATCTTAAAATCTGTGCAAATTAGTCTCTTTGGCAACTTGGAGCGATGCCTTTTGGGTTCTTTAATCCAGTTGGAATTGATAATGTCCAAACAGGATTCCTTGGCTTGATCGAACATGCCTGTGATTCTTGCTGAGTCCTGTTCAACATTTTCCGGCGATGGGGAATACCAAATACTTCCCTGATTGAATCCTCTGTGAAATAAGCCAAGGTGATTCCATTCGGAGTTTTAACTGATCTTGTTTGAGGATTGTACCTTCTGGCGCATTCAACCATTAACTCATTGCACTGAACCGCAGGCGGAAATCCTGCTGCTTGATGAAGTCCAGACTTAACAATATTTGAGGCGATAGGAGTAGGCATTTCGTTTTCTGTGCCAAACATCCTTCTCTTGTGCTGAATCGCATTAAATTGTTCAAAGTTTGTATCTGTCACTTTTCTCCACTTCGAGGACAACTGGGATTCTGGGTAAAATTCCTTCAGGACTTCCTTGACTTGAGCTTTTCTGACTCCACCTCCCACGTTCTTTGGAGAAGACATTGCGCCTGTAAGAAACTCGAAGTTAGAGAATTTTTAAATAAATTTGCAAAAAGGCGATTTCTTGGCTGGAGAAATTTTTAAAAAATTAATTAAAAATCCAGAACTAGATTAAAGGCTGCATGAAGAATAAATTCTTAAATAAAATCGATTTGCCTTTATTATTTTCAAAAGCATTCATGGAATTTTAAATAATCTTTTGGATTTTTAAAGGTTTATACTGAAGTTTTCTCCAATCTTTAATGAAAAATCCAATTCCCTTCTCAAAATCGCCAAAGATAACCTGCAGTTGTTTGAAGGAAATCTGGAAATGAAGAGAAAAAATCCAATTCAATGTTCTGGAACTCAAGAAAATCCACTTGCAGTTGAAAAAAGACGTCTTTTCTTGGGAGAGCTCTGCCTGTGAAGAAAGTCGACTTTGTAAATAATAAAATAATGAGCTCACTAGATTGTCTTTTATAATAAAAACCTTCCCAAATTGTTTTAGGTCGATTTCTTTCTCTCATTGGTTGCATTTTGCTTTAAAAACGAAAAAGCAATCTTATCCTGATCTTTGACTTTTCAAACAAGGCGTCCCTTTTGGCTTGGTGATTAAGTTTTTAAAATAAAACTTAAGTTTTTCTTTTATTTTTGCCTTTAGCAAAATTCGACCTTCAACTGGACTCCTTGACTTTTCAACTGGAATTTTGACTTCTCAAAGTTACTTTGCCTTAGAAAAAATTCGATTCCACCTTGAGAAAATTCGACTTCCAACTGGATTTTTCACTTCCCAACTGGAATTTTCACTTCACTCAATTTCCTAAAGTCCAGTTCAATAATTTTTTATGCCTTAGTTGATTTTTACTTTGTCCAACTGGAATTTTCACTTTGTCCAACTGGATTTTCTTGAAGAATGCGAATTTCCTCAAATAGATGAATTTTACTTGGATTTTCCCTTTGATCAATGGATTTTCGAACTGGATTTTCTAAAGTTTCAACTGGATTTTCTCAAGGGCGTACCTCTTCCAGACTTAGGCGAATTTTGCCATGATCTACTTGCTTTTTAGTTGATTTTTCAGTGATTTTCCCATGATGGCGCGATTTTATCCAGTTGATTTTTTGACTTTGCATGCGCCATTTCCTCGCTTTTCTCCCTTGCATGCGCCTTTCTCTGCTTTGCATGCGCTTTTTCTCTGCTTTTCTCATGATTTTTCGATTTTTTGCTTTATTTTTGCTCGCTTTTTAGTTCCAAAAATAGAAACTTTTGACTCAAATGCTAATGACACCCTGTACTTTCTAAAAATAGAAACTTACTAAAAATAGAAAAAAGCAAAAAGCAACTTTCTAAAAATAGTAAATTCCAGATTGGGCCAGAAATGCCAAAAACGAAAAAAGCAAAAAAGCAAAAAAGCAGAATCCCTAAAAAATAGGAAGTGTCAGAATTGAGCGAAAGCACAGGCGATCCTCGTCTGCGAGGCCCTCTAAGCACTTCCATGACGTTTACGTTCAGTTTCGGGCTCAAACTCCCAACTTGGCTCGGACGATGACCCCAGACCTTGACATGAAATTCCCAGATATCAGAGACTTATGAAATTGCCACTCAACGCTAAACCCTAAGAGCAAACCAGCGAGGGTCCCCATTTGCAATGGGGCGATGTGTGAAAAGGTCACAACACTACCCCAAGATTCGCTAAGTCGCACTCGTGACAGCAAAGGAAACTTGCTCATACACACATGCTAGTCTATCCGCGAACGCCAACACCTCTTCTTTCCTTTCATCCATCCAACCCTTAGCTTCTTTCGCCGTAGTCAATTCTTCTTCAAAATTTCTAACTGGTTCTTGCGAAGAATTTGGAGGTAGAAGCGCTGCTTGGTCACCTTCATTCAGTGGCTTGGTCAGGTGCTGGATGTAGTCTTTTAGGCGCTCAATTTCTTTTTTATACTCTTTTTTCTTCGCCACTTCCTTTTCCAACCTGGATTTAATGGTGGCCATGGAATTGTCCAAGTCCTCAATCTCCTGCCCTTTTGTTGTCGGACCCATGTCAATTGTCTCGATGGCGTATTCCTCCGGGGCAATCTCATCTTGGAACTTGTCAGCTGTGGGTATTGCAACTTGTAATGTGCGGTTGCCAACCTCATCCCTTTGGATAGTGGAAAATTTCTTGGCCTTCTTTTTCGGGGCAACTTGCTCTAGCCTTGCCAAGAAATCCGTGTCATCATCTTCTTCCTCAGGTATCTCCGCTGGCGCATTTCTTTTCAATCTTTCTTTCAGCCACTCTGGGATGGTTGGCTGCTCAATTCCGTCCTCTCGTTGACCTTGGACTTCTTGAATATCTTGCACTTCTTGTTCTTCCTGCGTCTCTGGCATATTATGGAGTTCTTGCACATTCGGAATTTCCTGTACGGACGGGTCCTCTTGGATTCCTTTGAGGGCGGAAATCATTCCCTCCTCGAATTCTCCATCCATAATATCTAAATCATTGTCAGATTCTAGGATCTCGGTGCCTGTAGGAGAGGGTTGAGCATCGTCTTCTAGTTGTATCGGCTCTACATCTCTGACTGGGGAAGGAATCCTGGCATTCTCCAAAGACTCTTTATCCATGGCAAGTATTTCTTCTAAATTTCTGGAAGTGGCCGACTGAAGGGGTCTGGATTTGTGCTTCTTCCGAGAAGGCCCTTCATCTATCATTTTACCTTTGTCCTGTTTTGTAGATTTGCCAATTTCTTTTCTCTTCTTCAAGTTGGCAGCATCTATTTGTCCATCTCCATGAGATGCACCAGCATTTGAAGAACAGGACTCTGTATCGCCCATTAACTCATAGGTGAATTGCACATTCCTTGCCCTTAAAGTTTCTACCTGTCGATCTATCCACCACTGCAAATACTTGAAAACGGGCCGCATGAGTGTCGCTAGGTCGCCCATCTTAGGCTCAAACCATCTCATAGGGGGGAGTGGCTCATTTTCATTGAAGCCTGGCTGCAAATAGACTCCATCATCCTGTAGTTGATCAGGCACTTTGAAAAGCTCGGTTGCCCTTATCATGCTTAGTGGCAATCTTGACCACAGCCTCCTCCTTACGTCATATTCATCGGCTGCATTAGCCCAAAAGTCCTCTAAGTCCACTCGATGCTTGTATCTCTCTCCGTCCACAGTTTTGATGTGATGGAGTGGATCGAAATTATTTCTGGACTTGTATGACAGGAACGGATAATTCTGGATCTCCAGTCGAGCAATCTCCGCTGCTTGTGCTGTTGGACACGATTCCTCCATGTTGCCAATGAAAAAAGGAAAGGTGACAGCCGCCTTCTGTTTTGGCCTTTGAATATTTTGATACGCCTCCAATTGTCTTAGCACTTCCAGCAAGACCATTTTGTTGGTTGGATAGATAGGCAGTCTATAAGGATTTCCGGAGAATCCCTGGATCCTGATGTACGTGAACTTAGGAAATTGAATAAACCACGATCCATATCGGCTGATCAAACTCTTGGCCTCATGGGTGAGTCTCTGATGCGTTCCGCCTTGCAGGAGCCAAGTGATGTACATCAAAAAGGCATCATGAGCTCGTCGGAAATGTGTCTTTTCTTTTAGTTGCAGCTGCGGATAACAGTCATATGCCTTGAGTTGTCCTTCGCCATTACCCACCACACCTTTGCAAATCAAGCCAGAATACTTGTAATACCTCGCAAGTGAATATATGACGTAAGAGCTCATGTGGAATGTCTTGGTCTCCTCCAGGTTGACCAACTGTTCGTGGAGGCTATCACTGATCATTTTGGACCAATTGAACATCTTGACTCCAGTAATTATTTCATCCACGAAATAATACATCCAGTTCTCGAATGGTGCACCATGGGGGTTGCCTACTATCCTGTTTAGCAGCAAGACAATGTCGCCATACTCCTCTTTAAAATGCGTTCTGACCAATTTTTTCGGCATCTTTCCTGCAGTAGGCTTGGGCTTCAGTAACCAATTCTTGTTTATGTTGGACGCACAGAGATCCTGCTGGCTCTGGTAAAGCTTGAGTGCTTCCTCCTTGGTGCGATAAGATGTTCGGTTGTAGACTGGGATTCCGAAAGTTTCTTGGATAGCTGGCTCGGACAAGTAGGCAAGGACTCTTCCGTCAGGAGCTTCTATCTGCCTTTCTCGTGCATTGTAGTGCAGTGCGCATTCCACCATTAGTTCCGGACACTCCTTTGCTGGCGGAAATCCAGGTGCGTGAACAATCCCATTGCGCATCATTCTTATAGCAATTGGCGAAGGTAGACGTCCATCGCTTCCATACATTCTCTTCCTGAAGTCCTCAATGTCGACGTGGCCAAGATTAGTGTCCACAACGTGCTCCCACTTGGACTTGATCTTTGATTGCATCTGCACACCTTTGCTGGCAAACTTCATCTTTACCTCTTCGAAAACAAATCTGCGATGAAAAGGCAAAGAAGATATTTAGAATTCGAAATTTAAATCATTTTGCAATAAATTCCAGCTATTTGTTGAATTAGACTTCGTGAAAAAATCAAGCTGGAAAGAAAATAAATAATGAAGTTTCATGCCAAAATGAAGTGGACAAAGTAAATCTGCCTGGATCTTCTGGAAGAAATGATAACGATCACAATGCAAGCTGGCAAAAATTTGCTTCTTTTACTTCGCTGCAAGCTTTTCTCACTTTTTGCCTTAGACAAATTTCTTTTCACACTTCTCTTTCGAAAACGAATGATTGCAAAAATGAGAAGTGAAATCAATTATAAGGTGAGAAAATCGATCCAATTAGCAAGTTTCAAATGTTTGCTTCGAATTTGAGTTTTAACTTGTCTTTTACTCAGCTTTCGAATGGCAAATTTTATCCTTAAAGATAATATCCGGGAAAGTTTCCAAATTCGTCACCAGCTCAATAAAGCTCTTTTATCTTTTTTCCATTTTCAATTTTTCAAGACTTATCTCTTTGGGGTGTTGGAAAATAAACAATTAAAATAATTTATTTCATGTGTTATTTCCAACCCGTTCGTTTTTATGGCCAATTATTTTTGTCTAAGGCAATTTGATTTTTTCGAATTTTATTTGCCTTAGGCGAATTTTATTTCTTCCAAATTGTTTTGCCATAACTTCTTTCGTCCAAAATTATTTTGCCGTGATTTTTAATCGTCCGAAATTATTTCGCCGTAAGTCCTTTCGTTGGCCATATTTTCTTGTCATCCTAAGTCACAGGCGAAATTTTCTTCACATCTTCCTAAGTCGTTTGGCAAAATGTTTTAGACTTAGAAAAATAAATATTTCTATCTCTTCTAAGTATGGCGAAATTTTCAAGGTCAAACATACATTTTTTAAATCTCTCAAAGCCCATACTTAGGCAAAAACTTTTGAATTTTCTTCACCCCTCTAAGTATGGCGGACTTGCTAGTTGCTTAAGCCACTTAATTTCTTTGCATTCTCTCATGTCAACTTATCATGGACTAGGCGGACTTCATTACTTCTCATGCCATAGTCCTTTGGCTAGTCATTGGAGGGCGGACTTTGTCTATTTCTTGGCCACTTTAAAGCGGACTTCACTAAATTTCAAGCCATTTCTTAGGGCGGACTTTACTTCACTTCAAGCCATTTGGTATTATGGTGGGCGGACTTCAGCCTTTGGCTTGCCATCTCCTCATTTTGATAGGGGCGGACTTGGCTCCATGTGTTGCCATTTAACATTCTTCAAGGGCGGATTTTAACACTTGTCTAGCCACTTCAACCTTTTCCTTAGCTATGCCTTAGACAATTTTCTTCTTTTCCAAGGGTGGACTCTACTTCACTTCAAGCCATTTGGTATTATGGTGGGCGGACTTCAGCCTTTGGCTTGCCATCTCCTCATTTTGATAGGGGCGGACTTGGCTCCATGTGTTGCCATTTAACATTCTTCAAGGGCGGACTTTAACACTTGTCTAGCCACTTCAACCTTTTCCTTAGCTATACCTTAGACAATTTTCTTCTTTTCCAAGGGCGGACTTCCTTCAATGTTTGGCCATGACTTTATTACCAAGGGCGGACTTCATACTTTTCCTTGCCATCCACATTTTTATCTTGCCATACAAGGGCGGACTTCATTAGATGTCTTGCCATTTCCTTTCTAGCTCAAGGCTGACTTCAGCCTTTGGATAGCCATCTTCATTGCTTTGGAGGGCGGACTTTGGCTTGTGGCTTACCATTTGGAGGGCGGACTTCATAGGATGGCTTGCCATTCAACACTTGGATAGGGGCGGATTTCATTACTTGGCTTGCCATTTCCTTTCTTGTCTATGGCGGACTTGCCATTCATTCTTGCCATTGCCATTGTCTGGCTGAAGCTTTCTGACATTACTTTCTCCTTTTCCATGCTGAGTAAACTCCATACTTAGGCGAATTTCTCACAAATTTCAGTCTCCTCCATGAATTTTCAGTCACATCTGGGCCACTTTGCCATGATTTATCAGATTTATCCATGATCCTTTCAGATTTCTTGATGAATTTCTCAGATTTCTCATTATTTCCAGTGATCTCTTAGACTGATTTTTTCAGATTTCTGACATTTTCCAGAATTTCACCATGAATCTGTGATTTTTCAAAGATTTTTCCAATTTTTTTAACTTTTTCTGTGATTTTCCAGAATTTCACCATGATTTCAAAAAATTTTCGAATCCATTTTCTGAGAGTTTCGTTGATCTTTTCGAACTTCTGAGTGGATTTTTGAAACTCGAGACCTTTCCAAGTATAGAAACTTTCTAAAAAAAGAAATTTTCCAAAAATAGCAACTTTCCAAAAATAGACCCTAAAAAATAGGGATCTCAGAGTTGCCCAAAAGTGCCAAAAAAGTAGGTCCTAAAAAATAGGGGGCCAGAGTGAAAAACCCTGAGAAAGTAGGAAGTGTCAGAATTGACTGAAATGACAGTCGATCTTCGCCTCCTAGACATTCTAAGCATGATGGCGATGTTTGCACAGTGATCTAGGCTAAAACTCATTTGCTTGACTCAGGTGACCATTCAAAAATTCAGACTCAAAACCCCAAACGGAGACCGGGCGAAAACCAAGACGCAATGACAAAACCCTAAAAAGCAAAATATGAGGGTCCCCATTTGCAATGGGGCGAGGTGTGAATTAGGTCACAACAAGTCCTTAAGAAGATGATTGCTTGTGATATCAACTCCCTTGATTAGAAAGGTGATGTCATCTTGTTTCACCTAGACTTGTTTCTTTTTTCGCAAAAAATGCTTCCAAAAAAAGATTTGTACTATTGTTTGACCTTGAACTTCACAAATTGAAGTCTTTTAAAGAAGGAATATGTAGTAGTACCAAAGGGGGGCTTCCCCTCTAGCCACTAGGAAACAATGTTTCATGAATTGTTTGATCTTTGAGCCACATTATTCAAAGCTTGAAAGGAGGCTTTTTCAAGTGAGAGAAGAGGGAGGAAGAAAAAATGATAGGCTAGTGATTTGATCCTTTCCAAATGGTATATCAAAGGAGGAGATCAAAGAATTATTGAACCAATGATTAGAGATAAAAAAATCTATCAAGATCCTCAGAGATGGAGTCTAGCACATGCCTTATTCCAAGTAAAAAAGGTCAAATCTAGATTTAACATAACAAGATCACGACGTGACAAATTTTTTCTTAGTAGAGAGGAAGAAGGATCTAAATGATTAGAACCACTTAACTTTTCATTGAAATTGAGAATAGCATTGAAGTCTCCTACCATGATCCAAGGAGAAGGAAACAAAGAGCAAACAATTCTAATATGAGTTTAGAGAAGGTTTTTACCTTAGAAATCGATAGGAGCATAGACATTGGTTAGAAAAGTGGAGCTAACTGAATTGAAGCAGAGCCAACCAAGGAGATCGAATGTTTGCTAGCTATCCAAAGAGGAGTAAGTTATTGAGAATCCCATAAGCAATCAAGGCCTCCTACAAATCCCTAAGCTCTAATAAATTGGCATTGGTTGCTTTTCCAAATCTTAGAGGAGAGAGAAACCATTTCCTCAATAGAGAGTTTCATTTCTTGGAGAAAAATGATATTAGGCTTATGCTCTCGAATAAGGTTTCAAAAAACTTTTTGATGAGTGGTGCTACCCAAACCCCTAGTATTCCATGAAATAACAATCATTTTTGAGGAGTAGAGAGGTGAGATCTAATGTTCGAATGATAGTAGATTCCACTAGAGGTTCCCCAATCATCGCCACATTCTCTTGATCTTTTTTCCTCCTAGATTTAGAGATCTTATTTGAGGAAACCTTTTTGAGATTCTTTTGTTAAAGGCCTAAAAAAGTAGCTTTCTTTAGAATCATCTTTTGAATTGTGGGCCAGAGAATTTTTTGGCAAGACAAAATTAGAGGTATCTTCCATGAGAGTATCTATAGTAAAAAAAGAGTCAACAATCATAGGAGTGCTCGCATTATTGACTTCTTGATGCTTGACAAATTCCTCAATGCGGTTGGGAGATATAGGGATACTCACATTTGGGGGCACTAGCATTTTTGGAATATAATGAATTTTTGGCTAGGCGAGGAGATGCAATAGGATTGCCTAGATTCGATTCTTGGCCTATTTGGGGCTGCTTAGTCATAACAAGTCCAAGATTCTTGAAATTTTCTATTATTGAAGTTTCTTCTTGATAAATTTCCTTTTCAAAGATTTGATGGCCTTCCTTTGTTGTAGGTTTTCATAAGCATGAAGCTGTTTGGATCTAGTTTCGCATGTGCTAGGGCTTTTCCTTTTGCTTTAGCTCTAGTTATTGATTGCTCAGTAAAGAATGGGAGGGAGTTGTAACCTTTGTGGGTGCCCAGAGGTATGACAAACATGGTAGGGGAAGGAAAGGGCTTCATAATTTATATGCTGAATCCATTACATGTTCCCCAATCTAATCTCTAAAGAGCCAGGCAAAGGCTTATTGAGATCAGTTTCAAGTTTCAACACAAATATGGGCATGAGCAGTTACCTTCCTTTTCATTATGAGATGAGAGGAATCTATGGGTTTCCTGAGGACCTCAAGGATGGACTAAAGAATATCAAGTCCCCAGAACTCCATGGGTAGCCAAAAAAGACAAATCTAGATAGGTATTCTAGAAGGGAGCTCTTCCACATGATTAAAATCCACATGCCAAGGGTTGATGAATAAACTTGATTGATACAAAAATAAGGTCCTCCTTTGAAGGCCATATTTTGATTGGCCATTCTTAAAAAAACTACAAAAAAAATCCATTCCCAACAAGGATAATCTCCACGTCCCCCTCAGGTTGCCAAGTCTAGCGAATCCAGCTCCAAGTCTTCAAGAAAGGCAACGAGGCTTTAATTCCCATAAACTTGTAGACTAGAGCATGTTTAGAAAGGTAGAACACATCATTTGCTATCAGGATGGGATTAATGACCAAAACTTGCTGATCCACAATCTTTTGCATGCAACCACTAGATCTTGGGTGCTTTTATAATTTGTAGTTTGATTTGAAATCATTTGTTGCATGTGGGAGAAAATAGACAGTATTTTCATGTCCGAAAGATGAGGTCTCATAAGACTAGATAACATCTTTGAAGGAGAAAGGAAGGGCCCCTCCAAACATAACCATGCACACCAAAAATCACAAGAGGCAGCCAAAAAATGTAGCAATAAGTCCCTAAGATACCACCCATGCCTTCCTAATCGACCTTACAAGTAAGCTTTACTCCTAGTTTGTGAGCTCGATATCTAGCGATCAAACACTTGTCAAATCCCCAACCTTGAATGCACATGTAGACGAAAAAACTCTCTGTCGCCCCATGTTTTTTTTTTCTATTTACTGTCTATAGTTCCTCTACACATCTCTTTGGATTTTTGGGCATTTGAGGGATAGAAGTTTTAATATTGTTTCTCTATTAGTCTTTTGTTTGAGAGATCAAAAGAGTCTCATTGCCTTCAAGTCTATCAAAAACTTCTTAGTTTCTTTAGAAGCTCCATAAGTGAAATTTGTTAGAATTGTTACTAAGATTCCCTATATTCAAATTTTCTTAAAAACCTTTCTACTTTATTGAGGCATGTTGGGGCTCTCCATTTTGCTATGAATTATATATTTTGGGGTTCAAAATTATATAGATAATTTTAATTAAATGGAAAATTGCAAAAAACTTCCAAAAATATATCTGAGGGGAGAAAAGAAAGACTAGAAATAAGTTAGCCTTTTATAACAAAGGAATGTAGTATCATCTTACTATCAATTGTGACACTTCGGCCAAAGTTGTCTTCTTTTTACTTTCCTTCATGACCCAAGAGTCATGCTTTCCTTGATAAGAGGGTTTCATAGAGGGCAACATTGGCAATTCTGCATGAGATTTGCTTGAAAAAATCTCAAAACTATTTTGTTGCAACTCAAAAGAAGAAGAAGATCCACTATCCACATGGGATTTAAGAGGAGTAATCACTATTCTAATAGGTGAAGAGGATCGAAAGGCTTGATGTGAGGTACTAGAAGAGAACTTGTAGAGACATAAGAGGCAGTATTGAGAGAACCCACAAAGAGATCATCTTCATCCCTAATGAATTCAATCATATGGTGCTACATTTCAGCTCCTTTCCACCATGTGGCTTGTTTCAGAGGGGCATGTTGAGGAGTTGAATGAGAGGACCTTGGGCCATTTGTTGCTAGGTGGTTTGTGGCAAAGCATGATCTACATCTAAAGGTTAATGTAGGAGCATTCTTGGCCTAAAACAATCTTGTGTCACCAAAAATATTTTCTTTTAACGTTTGTTTTGTAGGTACTTTGAGTGTTTTCCATCAAAGTGTAGTAGGTTTTGGGCACCACATTCCTTTGCATTGGGTCTTTCTTTTAGTCAAGCTTCAGATCCTTCACCATAGGCACAATCAACATTCAACAATTTTGTGATGAGTTTTGAATATCTTTAATTGCGGTTCAAAATATAAACTCACTAGAAGATTCTACATGTTCCATCCAAATTTTATGAAGATTTGATCACTAGATCTATATATTTTCCATTTGGAGGCCTTGAACTAGACTATCCATTTTAGAATAGAACCTTGTGTTGGACTTGCAGCAATCTTCTAAATTTCATGTCAATTCCTAAGGTTCCCTATTTGAATTTGAGTCTAAGAGGGGTCATGTGTGGAACCACAACACACGTGAAGATTCCTAGCTTGAGTTACGTTAGTCAAGGTGAATCAACATATTGGAACCATTAGTTCATGTCACATTTTGCTAAGTCGGTATGATAGGTTTCCATGAGGTGCATATTATGGTACATTTGCCTATATAAGTGAAATAATTGAAATCTTCGATTCGGCTTCCCGATTTTGCTCAGCAAACTTTTCTTGATCTTCATCTGTTGTAGGAGGTCGTGTCTGGTTGCCCAGAATAATCTGGTCAAGGCACTGATATTCAAAGATTGTCATCATACGTTGCTTCCAGGTGTTGTAGTTGCGGCCGTTGAATTTTTGACTGCCCTCCAACATGATGTGAGACAACGAAGCCATGTGTCACAGGCTTGTACAGAGTAACCTTTAAACAAAATCTGACAAATAAGAGGCACAAAACCCCACGAGCAGAAATCTATTAGAAAAAGAAGGCTCAAAACCTGAGGTTTCTTTTAACTTGCAGAAATGAGGGCAGAATGAAAGCCGATGCCTACCAATCAGACAACACACAGAAGACTTCAAAAAACCCATGAGAGCACAAATTTCACAAACTTCAGAAATCGTGACAAAACGAAGAAGAAAAATTCCGCCAAAATGAAAGGATTTTTGAGAAAAATTGCCCATATAAGTCTGTCCACGAACTGATCAAAAACCTAGCAGAGTGACAAACAACAAATCCGTCTTCAAACTGATCAAAACCCTAGCAAAAAAGCCGTCTTTAATGATAGGAAGTCGCAATTTTAACAAATCATGCAGAAAGGGTTTTTAGTTCCAAAAAATTGTGATTTTAATGTTGCGGGCAGAAAGAAACCATGAAATGCAACCTCACGGGAAAAAATGCATCCACGAGCAGACAGGAAAAAACATGGGGCCAAAAATCGTTGCTCAGAAATGCAGAAGAAAAACGTGGAAACACCCCAGAGAATCGTGTCCATAAAACATGTGGAAAAACAACAATCTTCAGGTAAAAAGAAACATGATTTGCAGAGGTCGCATGAAAAAAACGTGATTTTGCTAGAAAAAAAACACAATAAATGACCAGAACAGATGCTCAATCGCACAGAAGGAAACACATTTTTTTTCTGATCAAAACTCAAAATGCCACGCCAGAAAAAAAATCTACCGAAGTCGCAAAAGAAGAGTGCCAAGAAAAAAATTATCTTTCCCGCTCTGATACCTTGAAATAATTGAAATCTTCGATGTATTAAAAAGAAGCAAACGTGCTTCATATAGATTTTATAAAGTAGATGTTTATAAAAACATTGTTTCTAAAATAGAAACAGGATCGAAGCAAAGAATTAGAAAGAATCTAACTAAATCTAATAGATTACACTAATACAATATTGACCATTAAATAATCTAAATATTATTTTAATAATAAGTATAGTTCAATTATCATTTGAGGACAACAACAACACATAAAGAAGATCAGGTTGAATAGCATAACATGAAATATAATCTTGTAAGGAAATTCGAGGAAAAGTTTAGATATGAATTTTGAAAGATCTCATTGGTTTGTTTAGTATTCAAATGATTGAAGCTTAGCATGTTGCAAGATTGCTGAAGTTTCTTTGTAACTGTTATTTTTTACATCAGTCATTCACATTGGATATTAATTCGGTTGTGCGTTTATTAAGTTATTTTTACTGTTGAATGTTGCGGGTTTACATATTGTTGTATGGTTAGTCAATCATTCATTTGACTCACCAACCTTGAATTGTGTTAGATGGTATCAAGGCAGAGTTTTTGCCTAATGTTGATCATTAGATTGATTTAAATTAAATGTACTTGATACTCTAGAGAGAGAGGAGGATTGCAAGTGAGTCTTCTAGTGTCAAGAGATTCCTTGGTGTGCAGATCTTTTGGCACTTGGTTGCTGGGGAGAAGATTCATTGATGATTTGTGAGTTGGTTGTGAACAGGTCATTGATTGTGAGGGAGTTTGCGTGAGAAATTTTAAGTTGATATCTTGAAAATGGCTACTAGAAGGATGGATAGAGGTCAAGGCATATTCCCTGTGGAACGCATCGAGGAGATTTTCATTATGATGAGAGATATCCAAATTTGGTTGAATCCCAAGGAATTGATTAATTGGATAACTGATTTAGAGCATTTTGAGTATAAAGATATTTTTGATCTTGATAGAGTAAAATTTGTATTTAGTTTTCTTCCAGAGATGTGTCCTCATTTGTAAGTTTATGGGGGTTAGATTAAATTTGAAGACTGTAGAGGATTAGGCACACAGAGCTTGGTTGATCGAAGGAGATATGGAGATTACCTTGCTTACTAATGAGTATTTTTTTCTGTTTCCATTAATAATGTTTTTTATTGTATTTGAATTTTTGAAGGAGGTGCTTATTTCTTCAAGCATGTTGGTTTTTTGTAGTGTCTCAAAATTGATATTTTTGAATTTTTGCAAATATTTGAGGAAGTGCTTAAACCCTCACACTTTTTGATCACCAAGATCCCATTGTGGGCAAGGTGAGAGTATATGATGATTGAGACATTAACTTACTGGCAAGGCACACAGTTCTACGATGTATTTAGTATGGAAAAATTTGAATAATTAACAATGTCTTGGCAGCAAGCTGCACAGTTCTACAATGTATGCAATACGAAAAGATTTAAATGATTAACCATGTTTTAGTGGCATTGCCATCCAGAATTACATTCCAAGGTAATCTAGAGGTGAACCACACAAATGTTTACAATCTCAATGATAAAGCAGTGAAGTACTCTTCTATTTTCAATTCTAGGAATTATAGCAAATAGTCGTCCAACAATTTGGAAAAAGACATTTTGTCAAATAGTTGGAAAGCAAACTGCATAAAATGTAAAATACCCAGAATAGGAGTTGATATATTCGAGAGTGCAAATGAAGGATGAACCGGTTCTGCAAACTGGAACCAATACCGAATTGTAACAACCAATACCCAATAGATGATGTACTAAGATTGCAGCTATTGAATATGGAAAGTTAATCCTCACAAGATACTGTAAACGAGTAAATCAATTTTACTATTTCTATATGGTACAACTGTAACATTTCTTATTGATTTTTAGATCTTATTTCTATAGAAATATTTATAAAAAATTTAATGCACGCAGCTGAACATCATGACAGTAGAAATGATTGATTTATTCTGAATTATACCAGTAAATTCACCTTCTAAATACTTAGCGGCCAACAATAACTTGCATTTGATATATAGTTACCAAGGCGGCTATTCTGCTTAATAATGGTACGGCTGTATCAAACACCCATTAATTATTTATAGTAGCCTATACTTTGAATTGCTGAAGGTAATGTTATGGGTACCTCTTCAATGTAAAACAAGGGCTGCAGGGCAGCAAAGTTTGTGCCAAAGACTGGCAGAACAGTTTTGGTAATGATCCAGTTAATGAACCACAAGCAGTAGCTTGACCAACAAGTAAACTAAATTGATTCCCGCACATCCTGTAGTGATCAGATTTCCCGCAATTGTGGGGACTTGGACCTATCTGACCTGACTAGGCAAATTGCTGGGAATTTCAGTCCAACTGCACCTAGAACAAAAGAAATAAAAGCAATTGCAGAAAAAGAAGTGTCATCTAGACTGGAATCAAGTAATAAGGCATTTGCGGGGAATATAGCTTCAAGTGAACCCAATAGTGGTAAAGATAAATTTGCGAGAGATCTTAAGGTCATTGATACCTGAACCAAGAATGACATTCAATTGCAGAGAAAAGTGTGCCATGTGAAGCCAAATAGTGTCAAAGGTAAGGTTGCGAGGAAACTTGTTCAGTTTGAAGCCAATAGAAAGATGCTATTGTTTTTTGCACTGAGGATTGAGTGAATGTCTTAGTTTATTTTGTGAAGGCATTGATACTTAATGAATTAAATTGTTTCTTGTGTAGGTCTTAAAGTGGCAGCTAATTGGAATTTCAGATTATTGTGGACATGCTGAGAAAAGAGGAAAGCCTACTATACCTGGAGGGATTGATCATCGATAACTGCACAAGGTCATTTAAGATTGGTGGAATAAGACTTATCTCATTGTAACTAAGATCTCAATCAGTCAACTACAACATGCTTGAACTTGTGGGTTTTTGCAGTCCATCCCAATGTGATAGGAAGTGTTGCATATCCTGATGCGATAGGAAGTTCCGCATATCCCTATGTGATAGGAAAGCCTGCATAGATGTAGTTGCGAAGGTCTGCCCCGCAAAGGTGCAATTCCAAAACAAAATCCCGCAAAGTTGTTGATGCACCTTATCTTTCCGCAAAGGTGAAGTAGCACTTAAAATTCTCGCACATCCCGTAGTGATAGGATTTATCGCAATTGTGGGGAACTTGGACCTATCTGACCTGACTAAGTGAACTTGTGGGACTTGACTTCACTACTGAACTTTAGCGGGATTTCTGTAAAATTCCTTACTGATTTTTGCATGATTTTCAAAACGATTTTTCCAGTTTGACATATGAATTCATTTTGTCAAACTTACATCAATACATTGTGTTGGCGTAACAACTAGCACCTCTGGAGTAAGAGTTGGTACAGACAGCTATGCACAGTACGTAATGAGTGCTATTCAAATTAGGAGGGGAAGCTCCCTCGTTGTGCTTGACAAAAATGCTTTAAAAAGGAAAGTATACTAAACTAAATCCTGTCTTTTTGTTTCAGCTGTAGAGGTACAAGGCTTTCTCGAAAACTTCTATACGTTGCAGCTGAGTATTTTATGGTTTCGCAGATCACTAACTACACCTAGGCTTAATTACTTAAAATCTATCCAGTTTCCTCAAGAAAACAGAGCATGAGGAAACGGAGCAAGGTTTGACTATCTGACGATAAACAAGTATAGATTCTCAACTTGAAGGCAAGGTGGCACATCTATCA
>VDFB02379604.1:0-14206 GCA_007258455.2 Sequoia sempervirens | reverse complement strand
GCCTATTTTGTAAAATCTACTTAGAATTTGATAATATGTTTTATCTTGTTATTAGTTGCATCTACTGACATGGTTTCAGCTAACTAGGTTGTATAGTTGGAGAGGTACAATTACCAATAGTTCTAGAAATGTTATCATACCTATACACTGGCTCTATATGTCAGTTTTTGGGTCTCGATTCTATCACATACAAATATATCATTAGAGGACTTTGCACATAGATTTGAGACTACAAGATGCTTTCTACATTGGAGTTTCATAATGATGTGTGAAGGAATTTGGAATGTATGGATGATAATATTCTGATCTATGGTCTACAATGAGTTTTCATATAGTACAAGTAGGTGGATGACTCCACATTTTCTCATACTTGATTATCACATCGTGCAATGTTGAAGATAAGTAGCTTGATGTCATCTAAGGGAGAATTCAATATTCTAACAAGATTTTGGGTTACATGTTTGATGGATTGCATACATGTTTGAAGTTTTTGGTCTAACTCTAGCTGACCTAATTATGTATTAATAATAAGAATTTTTAATGTGTGTTGTGAATGATAAAGTGATCTATCTTAGGTCCACACTGATTACTTATATTTGAAGATGAATATGTTGATTGTGACTTAAGGTTTCTCCAATTAGGCTGACGTAATTACTGAACATGGATATGTATATGTGTATATATAAGAAATTTTTGGGGAGAAGAGATTGAGAGTGTTGTAGAGTGTGTAAAAGGATACATGAAGATAGAGATGAGAATGTGTATATGTGAAATTGTATTGATGAGTAGATAAGTGTGTTACTTATGTGTTGTGGTGCACTAGAACTGAACCCTAGCACAAGGAATGTGTGTTTCATCTATTCATATTTTGGTAGTAAGCCATATGATTTTGTATCTTGGTAGTGAGCTAGATAATTTTGTATTTACTTCAAGTTTTGAGCCTTTCAAGGATAGTGATTCTTGGTAGTGATCCATTATTATATATTCTATATCCAAATATATTAATTGTGAGCTAACCCTCACTACAGTCTTTCCCATTTTTGGTTTACCATCTAAAAGTATTGGTGTTCAACTATGTTGATATATTCTCTTGATTCCATGTTTTCTCTTATAGATCTTAGTTGCATACTCACAGAGCTCATTTTCAAGGTTTGAGGATGAAAGAAGATGAGAAAATAGCTGGATTTATGCTCTGAGTTGAAGAAATTTTCAATAATATCAAGGTCTTGATGAAACATTAGAGGATAAGATTGTTATAAATAAGGTACTTAGATCCTTACCTATAAGGTTTGATGCAAAAAAATTCTATTGAAGAAGCTAAATATGGGAATGCTTTAAATTTGATTTAGTTGCATGGAACATTAACTACATTTGAGACATGATTTGATAATGAAGATTCTATAAGAAAAGATGTTTCTTTTAGAGTATCTCTAAATTAGGGTGGTCAAGATTCTAATTGTGGACCAAATCTAGAAGAAGAAAATTTTGTCAGAAAGTAGAAAAGAGGTTCTAGTAAGTACAAAGGAAAAATAAATTTCAAATGTTTCAAATGTAAGAATACTAATAATGTTGATCAAAAGTATGGAAAGAATCCTTTTGAGAAAATATTTAAAGGATAGAGAAAGCATAAATTTTTTTATTGTAATGAAGAAGAAGAAGAATATTCTATAGAAGACAATAATGAAGATGCATATAGTGATGAAAATTGGAAAGTATTTATGGCTTTTGAAACTACTGGTGGTGATACTAAAATGAGTTTTTGAGAAAAGGGTGAAGAAGAAGTAGATCTTATGGAGAAGTTTTTATGAGCAAGAGAGGAGATCAAGGAACTTAATATTAGAATTCCAGAAGAGTAAGAACCAAAGAGAAGTTACCAAAAGATCTAAAGGTTACAAAAAAGATGATTGTTGGTTTGAAGATTTAGGTAGAAGAAGAAAAAGGAGTTGAAGAAGTGTTGATATAGAAGTTTTCAAAAAAAGAAAAGGGTTGTGAAAAGCTTGAGGTAGAGATTGTTGCAGCAAAAAGGAGCTTGAGAAAACAAACCACTAGCTATAGTTGAAGTTCAATAAAACTATTGAAACCATAGATTAGATACTGAAAGGTCAAAAAGTTTTGCATGAAAAAACTTGTGTTAGTTTTGATGATCAAAAGAAAAAGGTGAAAAAATAGTCAAAGAAGTGTACTAAGGAAAGTCTTGAAGTGATTGGTTTTGACAGTTCAAAATCATAGAGGACATCAATAAGTAATGGAAGCATGACTTAGAATGATGGTACTAATACATTTGGCTGCAAAATTCGATGAAACTATCCGATGAAATATGTAAAATTTGATGTTCGTCAGGTGCTTGTAAAATTTGATGTGTAATTTCCAATTTCTTGAAAGTTTATCCCTGACGTTCGTCAAAATTTTGACGAACCTGGGGCTCATCAAAATGTCGGCTATCATTTTCATCGAATTTTTGACAAACATGAAAAATAGAAAAAAAAATAGTGGCCAACAAAAAGAAAAGTGAGTTCGCGCCTGATTTATTGCGACAGTGTTTTGCTCTACTTGAGATAGTTTGTGGAGAACTAAGGACGATTTTCTTGGGAAAAATTAGAAAAAATTCAAGAAGATTTCGCCAGGTTGAGGGTAGTCATTGTCTTTTTGGAGAATTCAGTTGTGAAGTCAGATTTGTAGTTCTAGGTTTGAAAATCATATTTTAAAGCAACATCTCATCAGATTTCATTTTTAAAGGTTAAGGGTTTTGAGAATTTCATGTCCATATTTTGTTGTGTGGAATCACCATAAGATCACAACCAAGGAACATATTTTTGTGACTGTAATTATGTTATCCATAACTCTATTGGTCATGTGGCACAGTTGTGCTATAACAAATACAGGATGCATTCATGTGTGACCCAAGTTTAATGTGGCTATGTTGTGATAGAAATGGAGGTACTCATATAATGTAGTTAATTCAGGTTGTATAATGTAGGTGTCAATCATCATTGGGTGCATTCAGGTTGTCTCAAGTTTAACAGGTTAGGATGTAATTATAGCATGATTAAAGAGTGATTACCTCTTGCTGCAATAAAGAGCCTATAACTCTGGTTGATATGCAGAGTGGTTGTGTTATATCAATTATGTAGTGCATTCAAGCACAATCCATGTTTAATGGGCTATTCTAGAGAGTGATCAAGATTTTCTAAACCTTATGAATGTTACTTGAAATATATTTGCATAATCTCAAATTCCTTCAAAGGATTTTGAAGTATCAATGTATCCTATATAGGGTTTAGAATGATTTATTTTAATTAAAAAAATAAATAAATGATGTATTTCCCTATAACTAGATAATGTGGAGATCTCCTAAATCTTCCCCAGCACACTATCCTCTTTGGCACTGTATTCATTACTCCATATACAAGGCTTTTGCATGTGACATATTTAATATCTTCATGACCGTGGCTTTTAAATAGATCTCAGTCTTTGTTTTAATCCTTTTCATGATAACCCTTGAGTTCCATAATCCACCTTCAATCTCTTCTAAGAACGTTGTCTTAAGCTAGACTGCATAGTATGCATATAAAGCAAGTCCTTCATACTTGCCATTGTTCCAAACCATCACTCACTACCTTGCTTAAAATGTTGCCTCCATAAGCACAATAGCATGTTTTAAAATCATGGTTGCCAGTGATTGACCATTAAGGTCACCACTTTCATCATGAAGATACAATGAGATTTTTGTCTTCAAACTCAAGGAATTATGGAAGATAACATTGTGAATTGTTTTAAAATGGTCTAATTTTCTTGCACATTTATTACTTAACTTCCTTAAGATCATTCCCACCAATCTTTAAAATAACTTCCACTACTATCACTTGAAGATTCTTCATGAGCATCCTTCTATAAAATCAAATCTCATGCCCTATAGACTGCCTACTTACTATAGGAGGACCTATTGTATCATGGTATTGTGTTCTAAGATCCTTCAACCTTATTGACACTACTTCACAGTCCACAAGGTATTATTCACTATTCTCCCATCTTGATGAGTCTCAAAACACTGCTCAAACATGCAATCCACTACCTCCATTATACATTAATGGCTAAGAAGAAACATTGAACCTATGATTACCACTATTACTTCATTTGGACAGTCATTCCCTGATTGCATTTTCCTTGTCTAACACTACCAAAAGCATTTGAAAACCCCTTAAGGTCAGCAAGGGGGTAAGGAAACTCACTGTTAAAATCTCCACTTTACTATGCAAGGTTTGAGCTTTATTATCTTGTCACTGCTCAGCCTCTTTTTGACTATCACATCTCAAGTGACTATCATTCTTCATCAGATTTCATTCTTACAAATGTCACTAAGCTACATAGTGTTTAGCTATTGGCTACAATCTTTAGGATTGCAAGATTTTGTTGGTTACCTTACAATATTCAATCTTTCTAGTATATTGCAACTCACCTTAACTGCTTATAGTTATTGTTTATGTTTCTTATGGAGGCTCAGGGTTTGTACCCAATCATGCTCTTTACTCAATGCTTCTATTATTTTGGCTAGGGCTCTCTCAATGCTGGGAGGGCCCTAGGATAAGCTCTCACTATAAGAAGTGACACACATTGCATCTTTAACTAAAAGGATAAATCCATTGACATTAGTAATGATGATCTGGAATTTGCTGCTCCTTAGGAATGGGTCACTTGCTCTTAATGCTAACTCTTGCTATCTCCCATTGTTGTAGTTTATGATCAAGTTCAATATTATGATTTTAGGAGTCTAACGTTGGAAATCATATTAAAATCACAATTTAATAAGTTTTGGAATTAGCATTTGAAAGTGTTTTTGGGGGTCATTAACTTCAAACTATCTTCTCTTTTGCAAGGGTGGTTGCATGCCAAATTTTTTTGGTGTAAAATATCAGAATTATTAGATTATGTTACCTGTTTATGAATAAAAATTATTGGAGTGTGAGTTTGATATTTTTTGAAGATCTAAATAGTCAAGCTTGGTAAAGAAAAATCATGTCAGATAATATTAGTCCAGAACAAAATGAAGAGACACTTGATAGATTGTGGGTTAGATTGAAAAGAAAGGGTGATGGGAAATGTTATTGTCCTTGCAATAATTGCAAGCGCTTAAAGACGAGAAGAATTTTAATCACAACAGCTGAGAAACATTGTAGGCAGCATGGTCACGTTGAAGGGGGGCATGATTATCGTCCATTGGTAAGTTGTTCATTATATGTGTTTATATTAATTGAATTTGTAAATGTTTATATCATTTTAACATTATATATATATATATAATCACTTGATCATGATCATGGTTTATTTGTGTCAATCATTATTATAAAGGTTGGCCACCCTAGAGTAGATGATATGGGTTATCATGGCCTGGAGAATGTGGTTTTGCAAGCGGACGAACATGGAGCTGTGAATATCAAAGATGAAGTTAATAATCCTATGGAAGAAGATGATCATGTGCCAGAAAACATAGTTGAAGATGGTGGTATGAATACATTGATCCATGACACATTTAGTGGTAGAGCTGATCATGATGATCAAGATGACTTTGATCATGTTCATGATTTACCTATACTTGAGAAGGCATACGAGTCCCTTTATGAAGGCTCCGAAACAACTCTTCTCTCTGTTATATTGTTGATATTGAACTTGAAGGTTATGAATGAAGTTTATCAAACATACCAATCCTTCACACAGATGTTAAGGTATGTCATATATGTCATTCTTTTCATCTATTTTAATTGCTGTTAGTTCATCACTAGTAAATAAAGGATGAAATATGTACCATTAATATTCTTTATATTAACAAATTATTTTTTGTTGTAGATTGATTGGTGAATTTTGTTACCACCATCAAATATTTTACCTCGCTCATACCGAGATTTATCTGGCATTATGAAAGCATTCGGAATGGAGTATCAAGCAATAGATCTGGTTCCAATGATCATATTATATATCATAAATACAGGAATTTGCAACCGTAATCGCCTGCACGTCATATCAGATATCAAACATGAATTAACAAAAAGGCGTGTCTCGCCTTCTATTATTATATTCCTATGTTCCAATGATGCAACGACATTTAGGTTTAAAGCTTAGCACAATTTATGGATTACCATGCACGTAATAGAAGTGGAGATGACATTCTTCAATGCCCATGTGATGGTTCGCATTTAGGGACATGGAGGAAAATGGCCATATTTCAAAGAAGAACCTCATAATCTCGTAAGCCATTGGAGCAAGCAGACGCATGTCAATCCATTTGGAGAGTTGCAATTCATTTACTCAAATAAGGGTTTGTTTTTGTTATCAACAATAACATTCCTCCATGGATGTCAATAAAGAGGGAGCACATAATGTTGTCAATGATTGTTCCAGGTATTTGTTTACATAAATTTTCTTTAACGTAGTAGCATCTCATTTGTCTTATTTGTTGCATAATGACTTATATTTTTTTCATTCAATAGTCATGTACATTAATTTATATATATTGCAGTAAAATGGTTATAATAATTATGTAATGTTTATGTTGATTCAACTAGGTAAGTACCAAGTTAAAGATATGAATGTATATATCGAGCCTCTTATCGACAAGTTACTAAAGTTATGGAATGGTGTCACTATGTATGATGTCTCTAGACCAATAGGACAAAGACAATTTCAATTCCATGCAATGCTTATATGGACAATTCATGATGCCCCAGGGCTAACACATTTTTGTGGTATGTTATAACGTTCGACTGCACTTTAACAATATTTAATTTGATGAAGTAGATATCATGCATGTTTTTAAAATAATCTATTCATTATATATAATGAAAAAAATTGGCATATTTAATCCAATTATATATCATCTTGCAGGTCTTCAAACAAAGGGAAAATTTGCATGTCCAATTTGTGGTCCAAAGATGAAATCTTGTTGTTCAACAAGTTTAGGAAAGCAGGTGTTTGATGAGAATAGGCACTTACTCCATAGAAATCATAAGTATCGAACTACTGAAAAACATATTTTCAATGGGAAAGAGGAGACTAGATCAAAACCACGAAGAATGTCACCTCACCTATAGAAGTTGGAATATAATAGAATTAATCGTCAAGGTTATACATTGGATCAAATTGTTTATCTATCATATATATATGATATGTTTTTAATTTATATTTTTATATTGTGTTGTGTTTACTCATGTTGTAATTGATAATGATTGTAGTTGTTAACTTGTTTAACTTATATGCTTCATGAAGGTCGTCAAGGCATTAATGGCCAGCTTCCACAGGGACTAAAAAGTTATCCCACACAATTTAGTAGGCTTCCCTACTATGAGCAGCTACAAATTGTGCATTTGTTTGATACAATGTATATTGAAAAAAATATAACAGAAACGTTATAAAAAATATTGGATGGAAGGCATGACAAAGAAAAAATTGTCAAAATTTGTACTGACATTCAGGAAGCCAATCATGCAATGAAAAATGCCATTCAATTAAATAGCGATGGAGACCAAATTAATATAAGTTCCCTTCCTTGGTTGTTAACAGAGCAACAAAGCAATGCTATAAAAGAAGTCATACAAAAAAATTGATTTCCCACAAGATTTGCTACGAACATAAACAATATAATAACAGAAAAAGGTGAATATGGGTCAGGGATGAAAACACATGATTGACATACCTTCATTAAGGTAATCATTTTGGTATATTATATACACTTGTATAACGCATGTACTTTTCAGTGTATTGTGTTTACTACTTTTGGAAAAATAATGAAAAGATCATTTTATAATTGTTGTAGTACATTCTACCTCTATCTCTCCCAGACAACTTTGACAACAATGTCAAGCAAGTTATATATGATCTTGGAAAATACATGAGGTAAGTAGCAAGATTTGTTCAATTCACCTGATACATCTATAATTTCCATTTGTTTTTACTTTTATGTATTATACCAGATATTTTTGTTAAATCTCATTAATATATTTGCACCTGAATCCATTTAGATGGCTATCATCTAAAGAAATCCATAAAGAAGATATAATGCATAAAGAGAAAAATTCCTTGTCTAATGTGTGAAATGCAAAGTGTCTACCTTCGATATTTTTCAATGCACAAGAACACTACCTCATACACTAAGTTGAGGAGATTTAATTGTGTGGACCTGTACACACAAGGTCAATGTGGATGGTTGAGAGGCACTTGAAATTTTTGAAGGCTTTGGTTAGACAAATAGCACATCTTGAGGGTTCTATGGTGGAGGGATATATGGTATACCAGACCATGGTGTACATTAGTGAATATCTTCCTAAGTTTGTAGCAAAGATCCCCGTAGATCACATTTGGGATCCCAACTCCATTAACAAATTTGAAGGGGAGTACCTGTTGGGGAAAGGTAGATTGAGGAAAGTGAGAGGTAATTATAAGATGGTCATGGAGATTAATTGAAATACATTTTACATATAGTTTTTATGTATATTGTACTTATTTAATTTTTAATCTTCAATATACATCAATTATAAATTAAGGTCGTATACTGTGGTATTTAACTAATTATACGCCGTTTGTCAATTCTAATTTTTTATAACCGGTCAAGAGGGATGCACTATATTTGTAATGACAACAATCTTGATTGGATGATGGTATGGATTGAACGATGTCAACAATCTGGTCACGCATTAACATGGGAAGGTGTGGCTTCATTGGTTAAAGAATCTCATCGTAATGAAGATTCCAATGTTACACAAAGGGAAATTGATTTAGCATATGGTTTAAGAGATAAACAGGTACATATAAATATATTCATCACCCATATTATTTAATTATTTTCAAATATATTGATGTATATATATGTTGAGATTTTTTTCTTTGCATACATTTTCCCAAGAATAAATATGTTTATCAATTGACGATATTGCAATAATTTTTACATGTTTGACATATTGCAGGTGAAACACCACAAGGCTATGTGGTGCAATGGTCGTAAATTTCAAATCAAAATGTTGGATGAAATGAAGAAAACTTTTGATTCTAGTATAACTGCAGTCTTTCAGGTGACTAATGTTTCATCTAGAAGCAACATACATCCAAAAGTCTCGAAATTGATGCCTATGGGATTTTGAGATATACTTGGAGTGTGACTTTAAGTCCTTCAAATTAATTATGTTTGTCATCCCATGGTATAGGCTACGAATGAAAATGATCCTAAGAGAACTCAAGTATTGAACATGATAATGGATTTACCATGGTTAATACAAGGTTGATCGCGTAGTCGAGCCCTATGTTCTTCCAAGCCAATGTGAGTAGGTATTTTACTCAGAGGTTCCATGTAAACCGGGTTGGTCATTTGTTGTTAGACATGATCCAAGAGGAAGGCCAGTAAAGTATAATGTGGTGGAAGAAGAAGATACCGAAGAACTAGAAGATGATATAGATGATGATCAGGATCAACAGTTAATTGATGATGTCCCTGACGAAGATGTTGAAGAGGAGGAACTAGATCATAATGATGTAGGAGTTAATGTTCATGAAGATGATATCTGTGTGGATGATGACATTATCAAAACTGATATCAATGATGATGATGATGATATGACCATTCCTTACAATGTTGAATCTAGATCGGATGATACAGACAAAGAGTTGGATGAAGAAGAAGATCAATGACATTGAAATGTATAAGTTATGCTATTATATTATCTATTTGATATTAATTTCTTGATAGAATTATATTTGACTTATGTGGTTACATAATTAATTCATGATATTTTTAATTTTTTATGCCATTACATATTTAATTTAATGATGTACTTTTTAATGTTTGAAAGGTCAAAAAAATAAAATATTTCAGTAGTGATGTTAACAACCTTGAAATTAGTGTGTTTTATGTTTCATGTGATCATGAAAGATTAAAAAGTCAGTTGTAGAGGTAGTTGTTTAGTGGTTGATGTGTATGTTGGTTCTTTTTACAATGTAACTAGGTTTGTCTTCTAATCTACCTATGGAATTGCCAATTCCAATCGAAGGCAGGTCAAAAGACCTAGACCAACTCACAAGGACTTTAAAAGCCTCCTACACTTCGGGCTCTGCAAGACTCGAGAGGGTGATCCCTTAATGTGTTTACAACCTATGCACCCTTATTATAAACAACATTAACAATAACATATGATCTCACTTAATAGCTCAACACAATAAGATAATATCAACTATCTGGAGTGTGAGATAACTAAACACAATCCATTGTATAAGATAGTCAATGATTTGAAATTTGTAGCAAGCTCTAGGCAAAGATAAGCAAATACTAAACTACATTAATAATTACAACTTAGATCAGTGCCACATATCCATTGTTGAAGTCAAATTCATAAGCATCTATAGGTTATTTAATACATCACATATAAGATCCCTGACAATATTGCATTACAATTTCATCAGTATACATTCTAACCTAGGACTACTTATGGAATCTTTATACATCACATATCTGCGTATAATCTCATTCAAGCATTTTAATTAATTCCTTGAATTAAAGCTAAAATAGAATCATACACACCACAACAGTGAGATGGATAAAACAACCCTTAGTTATTTCATTCAAAGTTCAGATATGCATGTACAATGGAGAGACATGAGCTCTAATTTTCATTTCAACTCAAATGCTAAAATTGTTATACAACATTAAATCTCTATGAACTCAAAACTCACTACATAATGACTCAAAACCAAATTGCATTTCTCTAAAACCATTGACTTTATAATTCACTCTAACTTCACCGGTAGACTCGACAAAAATTATCTAACTGCTAACCCATACTTCTCTGCCTTGAAATCCTTCTTATAGAAAATGAAGGAGCAAACAAGCACCAGGCCAGAAAGTACACCTGTCACCAGTCAATTGGAGCACCTAGTGATATTCCAAAATTTGTTACAATAGCCACCACCTTGAAAAATATTCTTGTTCAAAAATTGTTACAACAACAATCATCCTAGAGCATATTCTCATTCATCATGTCAGCCAAGGAAGGTTGATGCAATAACAAAATATCACACGAAACCCACACCAAGAAAGTCATCCATACAAAATTGGAAACACTGTAACCGCAACATCTGATTTGCCACCTGTCGGTAGCCCACTCTTTTTACTCATCATCAGTCAAATACTTAGCCACCCACCTCTGGTATTCTTCATCAGTTGGCCAGTCAAAATTAATCACCTCATTTACCTTTGTACTATAAGGCATATACTTTACCACTACCTGATTAGCATCTCTTTCAAAAGATTCTAAAAATGAGCCGGTACCAATAATCTTATCCATACAATTTTCCAACAAATCATAATCTGAGTCATCACAAATTATTTTAATTTGATTATTGATGACTTTACTTGCTTGATCTTGCCATTGTTGGAGTGTTCTGATTTCCCCCTACTCATCAGTTATATCAGGTAATAGTGTGTTACCCCAATCTTTGAAGTTCTTTACCAATTCCCTAATCTTCCTACTTAGATCATCTGGTAAGGTCTGAAAACCTTGCAATGATTTAACTAATATATAAATAGGCTTCAATGATTGGGGCCTGTTATTTACATCAAACCTTGAGGATTTATTCATAACATCTAGATCATTTGCCCTAGGGATCCAATTTTGAATTATTGGAATCACTATCCCCTAATCCCTATCAATATTCTTTATTGCTTCAAATAGCAAACAATACAAAGAATGTATAGAGGGCAGTTTATTATCCACTTTTTCATTTAAATGCTCCAAAACAATAGTAACAATTTCTTTTTCTTTTGAAAGAAAACCCTCCTCTTTTACCCTTAGTGATGTCTTTAATTGATCAATTTTTTGCATGAGCTGCCTCTTTCTTGGATCAACATAGCACTTTGTTTCTTCATCAACTTGTTCTAGAGGAGGGGTAAGAGTAGGATTTTGAATGGGAGACCCTGGTGTAGAAACATTTGGAGAAGCAGGAGGCATTGACCTTGCTGTGGGAGGTGATGTGTTGGTTCTTGGAGCATTGGATGTTTCCCCAGTATGTCTATACTTGAACCTTTCTACTTCAGTTTGCAGCTCAACATTCCTCTATTGCATTTTACTATATTATTCAATTAAAATGTTATACTTCCCCATTAGGCTCTTTCTTTCAGCCTCCTCCCTTTCAACAGTCTTTTGGGCCAACTTGGCCACATTCATAGTTAAACTAGTGGCTTTAGTTGTTGTAGTCTCTGAAGCCCTCTTTATTATTAATCCTCCTTTGAAATTTGGATTAATATCAGTAATGTTTGGTTTTCTTCCTTGTGGAGCCAATGCCCAAATTGCCAAGGTCTCATATTCTTCACTGAAGGTAGAGTTTTGTAATGCTTCCTTAACTTCTTTTTCAGAATCCTAAAAAAGATTATTGGACTTTATAATGGCATTGAAAGCCACTACATCTATGCTGTCCCATTTAGGAAAAATCAAAACACCAACCTGATTCACTAGTTGTCTTCCTTCTTCAGGAGTGATGTTTTTGAACTCTTCCATTAGTTCAACTTTCACTTCTTCATCATTCTCCTGATTTGACATGTCAGGCCTTAGTTCTCTTCTCTCCTTGCATTTATTTTGATATTCCTCAAATTACATCCTCTATGTCAATTGCAAGAATACATGAGTCTTTACAAATGCATTGTCATCTAAGAACTCCTTGCAAGCCTCCATTCGTGCATCCTGCACACTCTTACCCTTCATATCCAAATCAGATAGAACCAATTCAACTGACCTAGGAGGGGATGGCATACCAACCTACATGTATTGATTAGTAACAATAATTTCATCTGTGAGATCCTTAGGTAGGTGATCAATTATTTTCCTCTTAGGGCTTGGCTCAGGTGGTGGTGATGGGGGATTGCGCTCTGGTGAAGATTTTAATTCAATGAATTTGACACCCCCAAGTACTTTGAATTTTTGGTCTGGTCATGAAGGTGCCTTCATTATTTTCTTCCCTTTTCTGTTTACTTCTTCCTCATCACTGCCAGTATCCCTTTTCCTCCTATAGATGGGCCGCCTTTCTGTAGGCTGATATACTGGCCTTGTTTCAAGTGGCATATCACTTTGTCCTTGCATATCCATACTTAGCCTTAAATTTATCTTTTTGGTTGTCAAGGTGTCCATTATCTCCTTGAAATTCTTCATTAAAAAATCAATTATCTTGTGGTATGGAGTGAATTCCATCAATGGATCATACATCAGATCCATTTCATGCACAATATGTAGTAGCTTACTATAAGCTATCCACTTTTCCTTGTTCAGTTCCTGTCTATTTAAATCAAATTCATTCCTGATCAGATCCTCAGGGAAATTGAACTCATGTGCAAATTTGCCACCTTTTATTCGTTGTCCGGAAGCAGCAAAGAAACCTCAGATCATATCACCCTTGACCAAATCTCAAATGTGGTAATCAACAAAAGAATTTATCGTACGTCCAACCTCCCTTTGGAAAATGTAGTCAGACACTACCTTATAATCGTGGAATAATGTTCCTCTCCCCTTTCTAGTTGTAGGTTATCTTCATGAATACACCCCTATTTCGCCACATAAATTTCAAGAACCCTAGTCTTGGTGTCACATTGTATGGCAGTATGTGAAGGGTTCCTTGAAATCCATATATTCTCAGGACAGTGCTAACTGGATATGGGATAATGTCACCCCAATTATGTAAAACCCTCAATTCTGGTTTCCTCTCCTGGCTTCCAAGGAACCATGCACTTCCTCGCATCCTAGGTACATTTACCATCAATCTAGCCCTCAATCTTGTACCAAAACAATTATCAAATTGCACATAACTGGTGCTTTCCTTATTACAGGACAAATCTGCAGCCCATATCTTTACTAGCAATCTTTCTCCATTAACTGATTTTCTTAAGTTCATCTTCTCAGCAAAGAAATCAACATTCCTAAACAAGAACATATGCATCAACATGGAATTCTAAAATAATTGAGTACCAGTATCACCATTCTGTAGCTTCGACAGTCCTTCATCTATCCTCTCCACCAAAAAAGAAGCAAAGTCATATGTTACAAAGAAGTTAGGGTGTTGTATTTGCACCCCCATGAACATGTATGCAATCGACATTACTACACTGGGGCTAAAACCCAAAATTTGACATAGTGAATAGAAAGTTGTCAGGAAAGGCTTTGCAAAACAATTCAATCTAAAGGGTTCC
>VDFB02379603.1:0-23978 GCA_007258455.2 Sequoia sempervirens | reverse complement strand
GGATCCAAATAGAAGTCAGAATGAAAAACATGAAGATCACCAAAATTTGACTAAGTCTGGGAACTTTGGGTGCCCCAGGTGCCCAGGGGCACCCAACTTTTTGAGGGACCTAATCAGTAATTAGGGTTTGCTAAAATGCTCAATCTCTCCGGAATTCAATTAGCTTCGCAGCGGATATCTTCGTTAGGGCATCCGACTGGCCGATCTTTGGCAAATCCAGATTAGAGTTGAAGGTACAAAATGAAGGTTTGAATTTGAAGATAAAATCTAATGAAAATTCTTTAAGTCTGGAGCAAATGGGCGCCCCTAAAGGAGAAAGGCGCCCAAGTTTTTGAGTGTCCAAACAGATGAATCTGCCAGTAAAGCTCTAATGTGACTTCGTTAGATTTGATCAAGCTTTCCAACAAGATCTCCAGCAAGTCAATCCGAGATGGCAGTCGTCAGATGCAAGAGGCTGAACAGAGGGTCCGACACAAGCTAAAAGACAATTCAAAAGCAAAGGTGAAAACATAGAGAAATTGGCTAACTCTGGTGAACTTGGGCGCCCTAGCTTGCCAAGGGCGCCCAAGCTTTTGATGCCCCAAATTTAACTTTCTGATGAAGTGACTCCCAGGAGACCCCTCTTGATTTCTCTTTGTCCAGCAAAATGATGATCAGGCTCGGGGTCACCCGAGGATTTGATGAGTCATGTCACCAGAGGTTGATGAAATGTCAAATGGCCGAAGTACCTGCGGTCAAAATGTTGGTGAGAAAAGAGCCCAAACTTCTGATACAAAATGACAGTTGAATTCATGGATACAACATCTTAAGATCCTGTATGGGATCCGAATGAAGCTATCCAGTGAATCATTGTCTGACTAGTCAATCGTCAGTAACCTCGAGATCGAGATTTCATCCCAGGAAGATCAAGGGATATGGAAGAAATTGAAAATCAATGTAAAATGTTAACAACTGTGAAAGTTTAGGAGGCCCTAGGAAATAGGCTCCCATGAATTTGAAGGTCAAAACGAAGTTTTCCGTCAGAGATGCCTCCAGAACAATCTTCTTAGAATCAGTCAGGCTACGCGATGAATCATCCAGCTCGTTCATTGGATCAATTTGGAAGCCGGAGATTGAGGTCAAAGTAGGGGGTCAAAATTGTGAAAAAGTTGAAAAACTCAAAAAATGGTTAAGTCTGAATGAAGTAGGTGCCTCTAGCCAAGAGGGGCACCCAACTTTCAATGCCTTAGTGAAATTTTCAAAATTTTCAAAAGATTCAAAATGGCAAGAGGATGAGGATGTCCAAGTTCATTGAACAGGCCAATTTTAGGGTTTTTGAAGATTAAAGCAAAAGAAAGCAAACCTATTTCAAACCCTAAGTCTATTTAATACACCTCTTCAATGTAATTTTCATCATTATTGCAGGTAGCATTCCAAGGAGAAGGTTGGAGCAGCAAGTTTGGAGAAATTTTTCATGATTCAAGAACTCAAGTTTGCTGATTCTTCATCAAATTTTTCAGACCAGCATCATAAGGCCTTGCTTTTTCATCCAGAAGATCAAATTTTTGAAGAAGGCCAAGATTTTCAATTTTCAGCCATCTGGGTCTTGTTATCTCATTCTTCTGAAGAAATTTTCAAGAAATTCATCAAGTTGTAGCAGCTGCTTTTTATTTGCATGTTAATGAAATCCTCAATATATTCGAATTTTGATCATCTGGGTCCTCTCAAAATAGTCTTCTGAAGAAAACCCATATCACAACTTTTTCAAAAAAAATTCAAATTTTAGGGTTGGCTGCTTTTTCGATCAACCCTTAGTGTTTTTCAAATCTAATCAACTGGGTCCATTTCTAATTGCATTCTGAACAAAATCAGGTGCCAACTTTTTTTCGTGAAAAATTGAGAAATTAGGGTTTGCTGCTTTTAGAATTCTAAATTTAAATTTTTAAAAATGGACGATCACAGTTTAATCTGTAACAAATTATAAACCGCCTATCTCTCAATTTTTTTGAAAAATACATCGTTGGAGGAAGAAAATCAACATTTTTAAAAATGATAAGTTCTTCAAACTTGTCTGAACCTAGGCGAGTTTACAGTCATTCTTCAAGGTGTTTCGAATGGAGTACACTCCCAATGATTTCAAGACCAAATCAACTCTCTACCATGATTTCATCAAAACAGCTGAGACAGACTTGCATCACATCAAGCCGGTGTTTGATCTACATGCTTTGGAGAGCGCATGCAACACTACCATTAGAAATTTGGGACACTCTGGACTCCTCGCAGCAGCGTCTATTCCTATTTCGGTTCAGAGCCTCGAGTTCGTAATCGCTTAAGCATTACAACCCGGCTACAAGGGAGATTCAATCAGTTGATGGCAGATTGATTTGCAGTTTGAAGCCTGACATGATCGAAAAATGTTTCTCCATTCCCCCTTGGCTTGGAAGTGTCACTATCTCAAAGGGCGAATGTGAGAGGATGTGGGAAATGCACAAGGACAAATATAGCAAGAAGATTGTACTGAAGTGAATGAAAGAAAAACATAAGACTCTGCCAAGTCACACTTCCATGATGTCAGCAAAGTTTGAAAAGGTAGCCAATGAGGTCGAAGATTTCCTAAGATCAATTGCAAATGGAGAAGATATCTTGGAAAAACGCAACTTTGCTATTGATGGGATAGATGCACCGAATCGGGACACAGTTTCCTGCTTTTTAGCGGATGTCATTGAGATTTAAAGCAAGCTTTCATCTAGAAGCTTTCTTTCCGCTTTCTTTCTATTCTTGGAGCAATTCTTATCCATTCTTTGAAGAAGAGAAAGAAGATAATTGTAATAGTTGGCATTTCCTGCTACACGCTTTCTTGGAGTGTTATCTTTTTTCTAGATTTAGAAATAAGTTTGCTTCTGACAAGCCCTGAATTAATGAAAACAAGGAGATATTAGAGTTCCTACTCCTCACCTTGCCTATAAATGAGTCTTTTATGTTGGTTTCTTTAATACATGCAGGAAAGGTAACAAAGCTGGAGACCTAAATTGCCTTCTATTTGTTATTCAGTGTTGTTCAAGTGTGTTTATGATAGCGAATTGTTGAGTCTCTTTTAGCCAACAAGGAGTTGTTGTAATTGCTGTTCCTATTGTGTAAGAACAAGATTGCAAGCCTCTTTAGCTGCAAACTCTTGTTCCAGGCATGTTTTTAGTAGATTTTGTTCCAGAAGTTTGAGAAATAAAATCATGAGCCTCCTTTGCCTTGGTATAATGTCTCAGATTTCCGTTATATGTGTTATGCTTTTGTGATCTTAATTTCAGCTTACATTGAAGTGTGTAGATGTATATTGAGAAAGAGTTCTCTTAAGCCTTTGTCAGAGAATCAACCTTGTTCATTTCTAATTGTCTTGCTCTGTGTATTACTAGAGATATTAGAAACACCATTAGCTTAAGTTAGTCGTAGTTGGAATTCTTAAATCAGAAAATCTCAGCTGCGGCGTTTGTGTTTTATAAACCTTGTGCTCTAGCTGATCAAAAAGATAGGCAACTTCGTTTTTAGTTTACTTTCTTTCAACACCATCAGCAAGAGGGAGCTTCCCCTCCTAATTTGAAGAGCAGTTCATTTGTGCATAGCTGTCTGTTTCAAATTCACATTCCAGAGGTGCAAATTTAAACACCAACACTTATCACACTTTGAGATTAAGGAATTGTGGGGCAGACCGCCCAGATCTAGTTAGCACATTGCCTACCAGCAGATCTCCTCACAAAAGGACTATCCTTACATCTGTAGTACAGCGCCACACATAGCAACATAAACTGCCCCCTCCTACATTGTATCTGCTGTAAGCTCACATCAGTTTCAGGATTTCATGAATATTTCAATAATAAAGTGAGCATAATTCTGATGTAATCTGTGTTATACTTTATTTTATGAACAAGCTACTATGGGAACATGTTTTAACCCCTGCACAGGCTGATATGCTACTTATGTTGAGTTAATTGTTTGAGATCTAATGATCAATTTGGAATATTGATCTAAAAATGGTTGGTCAAAACATAAACCCTAGGGATATTTGAGGATTAGCTTGTCTAACTTTAAAGCAGATTTTATGATCTGAGCTTCTCCATGTTTTCTTTGTAACTGTTTGGCTAACCTGAAAACCCTAGACCCAAGGAAGGGAACATCACACAAGAATTTGATTAAAATTCATCTCACAAATCCTTGCCGTAAACAGTTTTTAACTCGCATGGTGAAGGAAGCTGTTTCATGTATTTTACATGTTAAAATGATCTGGGTTAGGAACAGGGCAAACCAAAATTTTAACCACTAGGGCATTTTGCTTAATTGAATTCTTAATCTTAAAGTGATGACGGAGAATTAGTTTTGAGGTTCTTAAATATGGAGTTACGGTGTGGGTGTCATGTCATTCCCAGTGAAGAATTTAAGAAAAAGTGAAAATCTGAGCAGGAATCATCCAAATTTCTACATCTGGAGAGGGAGCATTCTCAAATGGGCACCCTATATTTTAGACTCAGATCATTTCTAGGGTTTTGTCACCTCAATGAGACCTTTATCTGACATCACATCAACTTGTGATAAAAGCTATCAACCCTCAGGACTGTTTTGAGAGCAAATTCACGAGGAAGTTCAGCATAAGCAGACAATTATTTCTTTGGAATGAAAGAGCAGCTTTTTAAAAAAGCCCTAGTTTTTTCACCCTCGGATAATGGCGTTTACAGGGGAAATGTGCCTTTGTGATGCGGAGATGAAGTTAAGCTTAGAACACGAGATCAGTCACGAAAGTTGATAAAATGAAAGTTACATGAAGGATTTATTTTTCCCTTAAGTAAGTGCAGGGTAAAAATTTGATGAAATTAAAGGAAAAAGCAGCTTTGAAAAACTTGGATTTTGACGCTGAATGTATACAGTTTTATGGTGGTAGTCTCAAGATATCTTTTGATCAGTTTTTACTCAGCCCTGCAATGCACCTGTCAGCCAGCCAATTGGAGAAGTCAGTCAACCAGTGTCAGAGGATGAACAGAGGTCCCGACAGAGGTTTTAGCTTAAATTTTCATCAAATTTGGCTGAGTCTGGAATTCGCTTGAGAGTTCAAAGTTGAATTTTCGAAAGTGAGTTGAATGGACGCCTTAACTGGAGTTCTGACTGCAATTAGACTGAACGATTTCTGGGTTGTTATCTTCAGTTCATATATTGGCATGTGGAGTGATCTTTCGGTTTGCATGTCGAGTTAACTAGTTTGCATGTTCAGTTAACTACCTTGCATGTCGAGTTAACTTGATTGCATGTTCACTTAACTGAAGATTATCACTGAATGTCAACTGAAGTTTACATGCATGGCGATTTTGGTTGCAATTGTGAAGATTTTAGTGAAGATGGCGCTTCATCAAATGTCAACTGAAGTTCAAAAGGGACGAATTGAATGGTGAAGCATATTTTAGTGAAGTATGGCGAATTTGAAGTTGTTAACTTCACTCATCAAAAGGGTCGCTATATTTAGTGTTTGAAAAGTGAAGCATGAATTGGTGAAGATGGCGCACTTTTAAAGGGAATGGCAACTTTAGTTCTAAAAGGGTTGCTATATTTAAATTATATTTGATTAAAGCACATGAAGTTGGCGCATTCTTGAAGGCTAACTGAAGTTCCAAAAGGCTAGCTATTTTTAGCATATTTATTGCATGAAGATGGCGAATTTCTCTTTGCAATCAACATTGTTAACTAAAGTTTTCAAAAGGGCACGCCTTAGGTTAAATTTGATGAATCCAAAGCAAGGTTGAAGATGGCGAACTTGATAAGATGGTTAACTGAAGCTAAAGTCGCATGGTTGAGTTGAACTGAAGACTTGAAAGGCAAACCCTAATGCATAACCACTTATTGAGCTTGTTCGAGTTTCAGTTAACTATAATAAGGACCAATGAGAAGCCAAGCGCCATTTTAAAGCATGCTTTATTTAGTGCGAATTTTCTATGATGAAATTCTATACTCTTTCTACCAAGATACTAGATCCCATTATTGCATCATCTTTTGCTCACGAGAAAGCTTGTATTCTTTTGACGACCAGCAAACAGGTGATCAATTATTAGGTTTTGGTGTTTTGAAACTCTGTTTCAAGTTCTTGGAGGAAGTCCAATTCTAGACTGTTTCCACTTTGCATCTTGGGGTTTATAAGATTAGAGAAGAGACGCAGATTTTCGAGCGGAGACAAGCAAAACTTTCTATCTTCTGTCTTATTTCTTCTATTTCTCACCTTAGGTACTTTCTTCGCATGCCAGAGTAATTCAACACATTTTCAGAATCTGTTCATCTGGGTTCTCATATTTCAGCGTTTGCAACAAGACCCACTTCTTAGATTTTTTTTGAGAAAATCGCCCCGTAGCCTTCATTCTGAAGCTCTGAGCCTTTTTCCGAGAATCTCTTTGCATGTGGGCTTGAATCACATTTTTTCCAAAATCCAGCTACCTGGGTTTGTTCAGAATTCAGTTGTGCACAAAACCCATGTTCCAGAATTTCTTCAAAAATTTCTCCTGTCAGAAGCTATTTTTAGCCTTGTTCAGAGTTTTTCAGAAAGTTCTTCAAGCATATTCGACTTTACAGTCAAAAGTCACCATTTTCAAAATGCAGTTCAATCTCATTGATTACAAGGTGAAATCAGTCCTTACACATAATTTCATCAAGACTTCAGATACGGACCTAAACCATGTTTATCCAGTGGTCAATCAGAGCAGTTTAGAAGGTGTTAGCAGCAATTCGATGAGGAATCTTGAACGTTCCGGGTTGCTGGCAGCGGCATCCATTCCTGTTTCTATCTTCGATCTTGAGTTCGTACTTGCTTGCATTAAGCATTATGACTCGTCTTCACGACAGATTAGATCGGTTGATGGAAGAGTGGTTTGCAGTCTCAAGCCGAAGGACATAGAAAGATGTTTTGCTATTTCTCCTCGCTCAGATAACTTTACTGTTGATCTTGAAGCTTGTGAGAAGATATGGGATGCTGAGCATCAACGTTCACAGAGAAAGGTTGCTCAGAAATGGTTGACAATTCAGAAAACTAACTTGCCTAAGAAGGTTGGTCGTGGTGAATTTAAAGGAGAAGTTGCTGTTTTGATTACCTTACTCAATCGAGTTACCGGCCAGTCAGATGCTAACACTTTCCGTCCATGGATGTTCTACCTGATTACCAGAATCCTTGATGGCACAGAGCGTTTTGACTGGGCTATGTTAATTAGTGATTGCTTACATCAGCAGATTTCTAACTTTCTCAAGCATCATGAGTTTCATATGATATCTTATTTGGTCTACTTGGTGGCATTTCAAGGTAGTTTCAGACTGCTTAAAACCAATGGTACTCTCGGTGTTCAGCATATTCATGAATATTATCCACAGCTAGAGTTTTCTCAGTCTGAGCAGGACTTCCGAGTGGTGAATGATCACTTTGCCATGAAAACCGTGAGAGATCTTGATGATGAGATGCACATTCGTATTTCTGCCGAGGCCAAATCAGCAATGGAGACAGGCCGGATTAGTTCATCTGGTTTCCTACTTTCCATACTCAGGTTTATGGTTGTTGGAGGCCTCGTGTTGCGAGATATCAAAATGAATAAAGATTGTCTTTGGAGTTCCTCGAGGCAAATGCAGCAATTCCTTCTTTCTTAGTGATAGATCATAGAAGTGTGACAGAATTTTCCATTTTCTGGAATTTTCACATGTGATCACGACGGATGCCCGGTATATCTCTTTGAGATGGAAAGGTTCAAATTCAAGCCTTATACTGAGAGACGTTCCTATGATCCTCTCGGTCATTATGCAAATCGGTTAGAGCGAGGGATTGCACATGCGCCAGCACTTGAAGACTTCTAGGCAAATTGTGAAGATGAATTTGAAGTTCGTCGTCGTCACTATTGTAGACTTACTGTTGGTCAGCTCTCTGATTACTTGTCAGAAGATGTTGATGGTTTGTCGGATGATGATGGAGAAGTTCTTCTCAATTCTTATGTTAAAGATCAAGTTGCTAGGCAGCCACTTCGCTCACCTGATTGGTATGCTAAAGTGAATACTTCTATTGAAGAGGTTTCCAGATCAGTTATCAAGATTAGTAAGTTGTTCTTGGAGAGTAAACGGACACGGAAGTCAGTTCGTAGCGTAGGGATGTTGCCTTCTGCTTCTGAAGTAGGAGCCGAGTTAAAGCCACTATAATACCTCAGGAAGGAGTTATTCCAGTGGAAACCTGGGGAAAAGAGCTACGCGGTAAAGGCGAAACAAGTGAGAACTATTCTGAGACCGATGAAATAGGTTATTCATTTGAGCCTCGTTTCACTTCCTAGTTCCTCCGTTAGCTATTGATATGATTAGGCACGAGCCACAATTCAAGGATCGGAGACAACTGAAACACCGCAGGTTGATACATCAGGGACAGTTTCTCCACGAATTGAAAATATTGTTCAGTCTTGTTGGCTCGAAAAGTCTTTGGGAAGACAAAGGCGTGAACCGTCATACAACCTTGATTTGTCAGAGTTTGGTGAGCCCTATCAGAGGAGATCAAACAAGAAGATTAAGAAGCAAGTGCACATCGAAAAGACCCCTGAATCAGAGATTGTGATAGAAGTTGCAGTGCCTCCAGAAGGTAAAAGCTTGGATGAGGTCGAAGTGGGTGACTTTACATTCACTAAGGAAAATCTTGGCAGGACCACACGAGAGACAGATGTATCTCTTCTTAAGATTGTTACCAATAATCTTGAAGAGCGTATCACGAAGGATGGAGAAGATAAGGCTTTACTCAAAACTGAAATTAGTCAACTTCGTCAATACATTTCTGATCTTGTTCATGGGAATCCAAATAGAGCACTGGTTCTTCCTCAGCACACACCTGCAGAGAAACGAAAATTGGATCAGTTGGTCAGTCATGGCAGACTTTTGGATGATTGGATTGACAGTTTAGTTGCTGCTGGTAAAACTCTTCTTGCAGATTTATATCAGTTAAGGAGTGAGGCACACAAACTCCGTCAGGGTATTCAGTTGCTGGATATTGCAGTTGCAGAGAGTTTGGCAAAAGATCGTGTTCTTGTATCTCAGTTATCAGTTGCATGCGATGCTTTGGAGGAGATCGAAGATCAGGAGAAAGTCTTCACTTGGAAAGAGCAGCACCTTCTCAGAACAGAAATATGTGAGAAAATCTCTTCCAAGTTATTTTCACTGAAGGATGACGTAGTTGGAGTGCTTGCACTTGTCAGTGGCTTCGTTGTTCAGATCTCGTGTCATTATCTTCTCGAAGATGGCGCGTATGTTGAGTTGGAAAAAGTTCAAGCGGAATTCGAGAAGCTGATTTTTGACAGCCTTGAAGGTGAACCTAGGGCGCCAAAATTAGAAAATGTTTCAGTGATTGAAGCCAGTTTGAGAAAGGCGACTGAAGAATGCAAAGATGGTGTGCACACAATTACTGAAAGTGGCAGAGAACTAAAAAATATTTTGTTGTGCAGCAGCATCAAAATGCCCGGATAGCGGGGGAGATCCCGATGAGTTCTTGGTGAAGTATTAGTTGACATGGTGATCGTGATTGAAACGTCTTGATTAATTCTGAGGTTGAAGGTCTGGCGGTAGTTAGCGACTTCAGTCGCCGGTTCTTGCTGACCCAATACATGCTTATATCCCTGGAACATTATCCTTGAGGAGTTAGGAGTTGGGTTTCCCGATTGGCGGTAGTGTCCCGGTTAACTTTGGCACTAAATAAGGGCGTTAAATGTGCACATGGTCCATTGGGTTATTGTACCCGGTTAAGCGATGGTAGCTTTCCAGTTAGCCATAATTTACTTCATTGGTTTAATAATTAATCTTGCATGCATTTTCGAGGCTGTAGCGTGAAACTCAAGGTGATTTTAGGAGGTTACCTACACCTTGATGTATATAAATAAAACTTTTGCTCATTTTGTAATTAACTTTGCTTGAGAAAGAAATATATCTGCGCCTACCTTGCCCTCAATATTGCTCTTTATATGGTATTTGTTCATGTATTATTATTGCAATTCTGATTGTTATACCTGGGTTTTGAAAAGGTGCCAATGCTGGATTCTTCCATAGTTTAGAGAAATCTGTTTTGTGAATCTTTTATTGTTATGATCGAACGTCATGCCACACAGGGTTTCGTAAGATTGTCATGATAAAACCGTTTTGTGAAGTGTTTACTATGCTGATCGAGTGTTATGCCGCACAGGGTTTCATAAAGTTTTCATGGTGAATCTTCTCTTAGATTAGGAAAATCTGTTTTGTGAATCTTTTGTCATTACGATTGAGTGTTATGCCACATAGGGTTTCACAAAGATTTTGATGATAAAAGTTGTTTATGAGTCTTTACTATGCTGATTGAGTGTTATGCCACATAGGGTTTCATAAGATTATCATAGCAAATTCTCAAATCTGTTTTGTGCTTAATAAACTTGTTCAGATTGAGATGATAGTTGCGCCAGCTTGCCTTCAAGTAGAGAATCTGAATGCGTTTATCGTCTGATAGTCATAACCTTGCTCCGTTTCCTCTTGCTCTGTTTTCCTGAGGACATTGGATAGATATAAGTTGTAGTTTAGTTGATTTGCGAAACCAGAGAAAACTCAGCTGCAACGTGTAAGTTCTTTCAAGAAAGCCTTGTGCCTCTAGCAGCTGAAACAAAAAGACAGGACATAGTTTTAGCTTATTTTTCCTTTGCAAGTACATTTGTCAAAGCATAACGAGGGAGCTTCCCCTCCATAATTTGAAGAGCACTCATTACGTAGTGTACATAGGCTGTTCATAACAACTGCTCAGAGTGTTAGTTATTCCATGAGGCTTTATGTTTCCCATTGTGGTGTTGGATCCCTCACTAAATTGATTAATTAAAAAGTTAATTAACATTTTTTTTGGTTATGCCTTGTCTGTAAGGGCAGGGAACACTTGGAAATACCTTATAGATCAGGGTACTTCTGTTAGTTCACTGCAGTGGGGGTGCCCAAGGGAATGCTTGGTTGGGTTCCTTTCTGTTCCAGGGACATAGGGAATCTCCCATGTGCACCTAATCACACACGAGAAATTCAGGGGATGTATTCCTAACCTTGGGATCCAGTTGAACAATGGGAAGAAATAGACATCATGTCTATGTCATTTTCATTTCTTAGCTCTTCCAATAATGAAATGCGTTTAATTTTTGAATAGCAGTACAAGTCAAAATGTGGGGAGTTTTTTTCATTTATTGACTAGCTGAATGCTATGATCTGTATTGGCATTTCGATGAGACTGGACTTTAGCAGTGCTATATTAGAAATTCTTAGCAGCATATGATGAAGGAAACTCTTATCTTTTGTTGAATTGCTTTTCTCCAATCACTAATTTGTCTACCATTTACAGGATACTTGATGTTAAAATTGGAAGACAAGCACTTGAAAAACGAGTTGTCTCCCAGGACCTGGAGCTTTGGCTTTCAAATGTGAGTTAATGTTATTAACATGGGGTTTGCATCTCAGTTTTTATTGGATGATTTTAATTTTTATTACATGAGCATGTTGGAAGAGATAGGCACTGAATAGAGTTTGTTTTTATTTTCTTTCCATTTATATTTTAACTGTGTATTTTGCAGATTCCTGGTGAAAGTGGTAAATTTACTCTCCTTGCTCGTGCTGGTAGACAGGTTTTGACAATGATCCTTTTTTCTTTTGTATTTCTCCAAAAACAGTAACAAATGTAATGAATGTGGGAGTAGACAAGTTGACTTAAAGGAAATATTATAATGGCAATCTTGATCTTTGTACACAGGTGCAAGAAGTACAATTGGATACTTTACTTGACAGGGAGGAGATCAAACAAGCCGTGCAAAGGGTCAAGGCAAGAGTTCCATGAGTGCTTGTAATGCTTCTTGTTTAGATCAAACCATCTTTCAATTTCACTATCCCAACATTGCAATTCACTATCAACTACGTTCCTCTAGAGTGGTTCCATCCTTGTGATGAATATCAGTTTCTGTATCTGACATAGAAAGGATGCTACTTATGCTGCTCATATGCGACACATAATTAATGTTTACTGAGGAAGGAACAGGTTTGATATCAGAATACGGTGGCTAGATACAGATGAGAAGCACAACCACTATATATTATTATTCATTGGTGATGTGCTTGGATGCCAAGTTGTCAACTGTAATAATTGAAATACGGATTGAACATACATTATGTGAAAGCACTCTTAAATTTTTTTGTGCGCACTTAGTAATATGATTGCAATTTATCATTTCTAAAATACTAATTTGTTAGCAATATTATTTGCCTACAATAGACTGATAAATATACAATTTACTTTGAAGCTTCTTGTAGTTGGTGAATTAAATTCAAGTACAACTTCTTTGGGAAATATCCATGCATGTTCCAGATCTGACAAACCAAATGAATATTGTGAACTTCCCAATAAATCAATGGCAGCTATATTCTCCCTTTGTTTTGATCTATATCCTCGGATATAAAGGAGTGGCTATAGTGTTCTTGCGCTCTTCCATGTAGGGACATTTGTCTAATGTTTGAAATAATGTCCTCCAAATAATTACACCGAGAGGTGTTCTACAGTGAAAGCACAAGGAGTGTGTACATTTTTTGCAGCTGCATTTATTTTGACATGCACCTGGCAGTGAAGATGGAAGTGGAGGAGAATGGCGGTTGAAATCAGCAATAAATTATTATCGAGGAATAAAATTATGCCATAGAGAGTTTGCAATGTAGTAACAATGTTATGTACTAGGGATATGATATTATAATGTATGTAGGTGGATGAAGATTTGTCAATATATGACACATCTCTTATGTTACTTATATTGGGTCATGAATTGTATAAGGTAATTAGAAGGCTTATATGTGTTTAGTCCTTTACCTGCCCATTATGTTATTAGGGGGAGATCTTTATAAAGGAGGTGAATATCATTGTAAGGATATTTGAAGAATATGATTTGTGTTTGGGTGTCTTGGAGATATAGCTTGGAGTCGCTTTTTCCATAAGGAATATTGTATAGTGTTACCTCACTTTAGAGGTATATTTTACTTTCAGTGAAGGCTTCTATGTTTGATGGAAATAGTAATGGCAGAGAATGGTGATTTTAATTCAAGAGGGCTTATTGTCATCATGAATTCTGGAAATCAAAACCTCAAGGTAAATTGATAGTTGTAGCTTACAAATGGATTCATTTATCATGTATTATGTATCATTCTAGAGAGGAAATTGAATTTTTTTTTCTTAGATAGATAGGTTGCAAAAGAAGAAGAAGAAGAAAGAGATGAAAGGAAGATGAATACAAGTACATGCACTTCAACACCAAAGAAGAAAGATCCAATCCTTCAATTCCATGGATGTATTAAAAAACAAATGGTATAACTTCATCAACATGGAATTAGCCAAGCAACTATAGGTACACGCAAAGAAAAAGAAAATCAAATAGAGGGTAAAGATATTCAAAATTTTAATAACTTGAAGCTCTCCATGGGTAAATATGTTTTACATTCAAATTTTCATGTGTTGGATATTTTTTTTGGTTATCTTATTTTAGAATATATGGAAACAATAAATATTAATTTGCAAAAGTTCATGAAGCTTTAGTATAGGAGGAAAAAAGTTATGTTACATGATATTATACATAATGAAGAATAAAGAAAAGTCAAGGTATAGCAAGTTCAAGAACCTACTGAAGAGTGTACCAAAATCAAAGGACAAACAAGAGGATCCAAATATAAAGGAAAAAGAGGAAAAATCTATTCCTTGAGTCAATAAAGTAATCAACAACAAATAGTGAAGAATAGAAGTTTCAAGAGATAGCAAGTGGTGCAATATATAGATGTCCACATCACTGTGAAAGACAAGAATAATGGATGAAACCATCATGAAGGCATGATAATCAACAAGACAATCAATATAGATCTACATAGAATCAATCTAGCAATTACAATAATCAATGACATCATATAAGTAATAGCTATTCATGGTAGAAAAAAAAATGGCATACTATAATGAAGAATCAAATCAATTGGTTGAATGAAGTGTGGATCAAGGATGGGATCTAGGCACCATCATGCTAAAATCACCATGAAACACCTATGGATGGTTGGATGATAGGACATGACATCAAAATATATAATGACTTGTAGTTTAACTATTTGGCTTCTCATGTTTCAAGAATGGAACATTTCAAGGAGGGGTGACATGTTATGTACCTAGGGATGCAATATTATAATGCATATAGGTGGATGACATGCCTACGTGTGGCACACATCCCTTAAGTTAGTTATATTGATTCATGAATTGTATAAGGTAATTAGGAGGCTTATGTAATGTCCCCTTTGAGGAGTAATCTAGAGTGGCCAATTAGCCTATCTTTTTCCAATAGGCTAAAGTCATGGAACAAGGAATATTGTGATTTAATTATTTAATATTATCCGACCAAGCATATTTTATGAATAATATTATTTAATTAATTTAATGAGTTTCATAAAGTGACTTTAGTGGGATATTTATGGAGTTTAATAAGTGACTTTATTTCCTAGGTTTAATAAAATATTAAAAGTGCAAGAATTTGAAAAGTCATTTTAGGTTTTCGGAAAGGGATACAAAAGTGCTTTGGAAGCTCATTTTCTATCATGCTTGATTAATTTTGATGAAATTGGAGAGTTTTGGAGAACAAAAACCCCTTGGATGAAAACGTAAGGGATTGTTGGTTCCAGTAGTGCAAGATTCTACCCTAGCTGGTTGCGAAAGAGATCAAACAGATTTCTTGCTTGAAATTAATAGCTGGAGTTAGTGAAATTCGGAAGTCTTGTTCCAAGTTGAATTTATGAGTTTTATAGATTGAATATGGTTGACATAATGGATTGAGTAAAATATTTACAAATATTTTTGATAGCATCATATTTATTCATATCAATAGCAGTGCCAAGTCTGTACCTCTATACACATCCCTAAGGAACGTACGGCTAGCAAACTATAGGTAGAAGAGGTGAATGCAGTTTTAAAAGAAAATAATAGTTTAGCCGATAAGTGATATTTTGTGCTAGCTTTCAGCCGGGAAGTTGTCTCACACTGAAAAGTTCTCACGTCAGAAAAAAAGGACACAATTTGATTTAATTTGCATGCTTGAAAATAGTTTTGACTCACATTTATTTTTCGTATCTCCAAATCAAATCGGATTTCCATTGCATGAGTGAAATCTTTTCGAGCCCTAAAACCCTGATATTTTCAGATAAACTTTTCATTTATTGTTAATAGATTGAAGCAACAGCTATAGGGAGATTGTTTTTGGTTCGTCTCATTTAAAAATATTCTGTTGTGCTAGGGCTTTGTAAATTTTTCCTGCAAACGCTATCCAATTTTTCTCATCGGCATCGTTGACAACATGACAAGATTTGTGCAGAATCTTGAGGTAAGTCACTCGCCATGGCCTAAGTGAGTTTTAGTTTTGGAATTTGCATGCGACCATTATCAACTTTTTGTTGTGTTGCTGACCCCAAATGGTTACCTCTGGCAGACACCTCTGAAGAAGTGTGGGAGTCCATCTTGAATGTGAATTGTAAGGGAGCCTTCCTTTGCTCTAGGGAAGCCGCCAACGGAGTTGTCAAAGGCGACAGGGGCCGCATTATAAACATAACCTGCACTGTGGTGGCATCCCCACTTGAACAGTTGGGTGAGGTGACTAGTTGGCTCTCATCGTGGCATTCCTGGCTCCTGTCATGGCATTCTTGGGTTTTGGGTCGTTTGTCATGTAGACCCATTATCCAAAAGATGTAGGATTTTGTTTATTCATGATGAGGTTTTTACTTTTGGGTTTTGAGTGGTATTCGTAGGGTGCTCTATAAATGGGTATTCTTTAAATTTGGTTCCTACTCAGTAGAGCTTGTTGGGTATTACCTTGGCCTCCTTTGTTGGTTTTGTTACGTATAACCAATCTATGTGACCACTAGTTGATATCTATTTTATATTGCTTAACTTACAAGCTATTTAAGCCATTGGCATCACAGAAATCAATCATCTTAATTGACTTGTTTGTTATATTTTTAAGTTGATTTATCTGGTAGTGGCATGGTTCTCTATACATGGGAAAGATTATGATTGGGCTCTTATTCCCTGGAGCTTGTTGGTTCTTGCCTCAACCTCCCTTGATGATTTTGTTATGTATATCCAATCCATCCACCCTCAGGAGCTTGTGGTTGTCACCTATATGATCTAGCTTAATTGAAAATTTATTGATTCTAGCAGCATCTTGCATGTCAATCATCTCAAAAAAAATTATTGGTTTTACTTGTCTTAAATCTACTTACATCTTGCACTTAAATCATCTCAACCAACTTTGTTGGGTTTGCTTTTAAGTTGATTTATATGGTAATGGCATCACATGTTGATGTTAGCAGCGTTGGGCCTCAACTTCTAGCCTCGACTTATCAAGCAATAAATTAAATGTAGCCTTATTGACTATTTAATTTATTGGAGACATCATTTGGTGAAGAGGTGCTTCACTTGGGATAAGAAATAATATTTAATTATTGTTAATTGTATGAGGCCGACTTCCTTGAATCGCCACCTTTTGTATGAGTTACAATCTTTCATCTTGGGCCGACTTTGTAATGTGAAAAGACACGATTCATGAAGGCTATCTCTTTGATTTGTATATATACAAGATGTTGTTTAGTTGATCACCATTCATCATATCATTCATAGTTTGAATTCATAGAAGTGTGAGTTTATTCAAGAGTAGATCGAAGTCTTTCAAGAGTAGATTGAAGTCTTCAAAGAAGGCCGAATTTATTATCAAGGAAGAGCGATATTATTATCAGGGGGTTGCATCGAGTTTGGTGCTAATATCTGGCCTTGTGATCAACCTCATTGTAAAAATAATTGCTGATTATCATTCAATATATAAGTGATATATTGTTGCTAGGTTTTTCTCCTTCAAGTTGGAGGGTTTTCCCAGGGCATATGATGTGTCAAATTGTGTGAAATTGTTTTAATTTTGCTTATTTAACTTTTGATCCTAAAACTAACATGGTATCAGAGTGAGTTTAAGCAAGATCGTGATCAGATTTCTATAAGCAGCATACTCTTCTTCTCTTGTTCTCATCTTCGTGTGTCTATCTTATCTTCTAAAATGGTGAACGGGCTCAAGGTTGAAGATAGACTTGAAGGTGCTTCCAACTTCACCTCTTGGAAGTTTAGAGTTTTGATTGCATTGGAAGAAAATGAGATTTCTGAGTTCGTGGAGAGCAATCCCGAGCCTTCCGATAAGAATGAGAAGTCACAATGGAAGAAGAATGACACAAAGGCCAAGAAGATTTTGGTTGATTCTATGAAGGATCACCTTGTGCCTATTCTCTCCAAGTTGAAGACAGCGAGAGAGATGTTCAAGACCTTAGAGGGATTGTATGAGATCAATAATACAAGCAAAGCTCTTGCATTGAGGCAACAACTTCATCATATCAAGATGTCGAAAGGAGATTCTATCATCTCCTTCTTCATGAAGATCACCGAGTTAAGAGATCAACTTTGTGCCATTGGTCATATGGTTGATGATAAGGACTTGGTCATGTTGGCACTCAATGGTCTTCCGCAATCTTGGGAGCCATTTGTCGAAGGCATTAGTAGAAGATCAAAACTACCAAAGTTTGATCGTCTTAGGGCAGATTACATCCAAGAAGAATCTAGATTGGCTGCAAGAGGCAATGGGAAAAGTTCTACCAATGAAGACATTCATGTACTTACCGCTCAATCTTTGAAGAGGAAAGGAAGAGAAGGGAAGAAAGGCAACTTCAAGAGGAACATAGATAGAAGATCAAATGGTGCTCTTGAATTGAAGAAGGATCTTGTTGTGACCTTTTCACACATCACCCCATTCAAAATGGGGACCCCCTAATTTTTGCTCCATTCGGGTCTTTTGGCTTTGTTTTTCTATTGTCTCTCTCTGTCTCTTCTGCCTTTCTGGGGATGTGCTCGTCTTTGAGCTTAAACTTGAAATTTTGGCTAAGTTTGAGAATTAGGTTTTGATCTTTCCAAGCCATTAAGTCGAATTGAGTGAGGAATTGAAATCTGAGCTTGAAGGCTAATTCCATTTCGACAAGTCCCTCAAACAGTACCCTCATCACCAAATTCCTATGTACTCTACTATTTTTATAAGCACTCTTGACGGGGATATTTCTCAGCACTTTCTTGAAGTTCTAACCGTTACACTACATCCATAACACGTCAAACTGATTGTCTGCAAAATTTGAGCTAGATCTAACAACTTTCCATTTTTAGCAAGTATCACCTTCAGAAGCATATTTTAGGGTTTACATGCAAAGTTTTTTAGTGCATGTCTGGAGAATATTTTTGGTTTTTCAAGATCACACAATGATATATAAATACGCAAGATGAGATGATAAACTTCATCATTCTTAATTCCAGAGGTTATTTTAGGTTTGCATGTTGAAGCTCAACGATCTAGATATTCCTTGTAAGATTTTTCAAAAGCTTCATAGTGATGTAACATGCTAACTGATCAACACCTTTTCTATTGTTCGAAGTTATTTTAGGGTTTGGTATGCGTTCTTTCAACGATGTCGTAAGTTATTCTTTATGGGTTTTCAAGAGCCGCAACAACAAGGTATGACATACGGCGAAAGTTGGTCACTTTTCAGCGTGCATTCTACTATTTTAGTAAGCAGTAGATCATCTGGAGAAGCAATTTCAACAATTTCCATTATCATGAATAGTGGAGACAATAATAATAGAAACAGGGTCAAACGAAGATTGTTTGAGCAACATGCAAGTCCGATTAGGGTTTCGAGCTTCGGGACCTAAAATGAGGGGTTAAATGCCAAAATCTCTGAAAATCGGTGTATCCCACTGTGATCAATATCTTTCAAGGATTCCACTGGTAAAATTTGAAGGCAATATGGGCACTTACTATTTATAGTAAGTCACTTTTGAAACAAGCTATAAATAGCAAGTCAACGCGAGGCGCCAGTGTGAACAGGCAAGTCAACCCATGAGGATCACGTCAGTCATATTTCAAGTTAAACAGAGTTGTGGAAGTCCTGAAACCGAGCATTTACTATAAATAGTAAATCACCTCCAAAAACGTGCTATAAATAGCAAGTCAGCATGAGATGGCAATGTGAACAGATCAACTGGATCATGAGGATCTTGTGGCTAAAATTTCAAATCAATCCAAGCTATAGAAGAGTGAAAATCATAAACTTACTAAAATAGCAAACCAGGGCAAGCAAGCTAAAAAAATGTCTAAGTCTGTGAAACTTCCTGCTCACCCTCTGAAATGCACCCATGTTGGATAACTGGCAGAAGGATGATAAAAAGTTTCTAAGTATGTGAAATTTCCTGCTTGACCTCCTAAATGCGCCCTCAACTTGATGGAGATGATAAAAAATTTCAAGTCTTGATGATATTCCTTCACCCCCTGTGAAATGCGCCCAAGATGAGATTGGCAAAAGGATGAAAAAGTTTTCAAGTTTGAGAAACTTCTTGTTGGACCCCCTAAATGCACCCTAGTTCCAAGAAGGTGAAGGAAAAAATTTTCTAAGGCACAAATTGGCAGTAGACCCTCTCAAATGCGCCCATCATAAGGCAAGGTGATGAAAAAGTTTCTAAGTGAGGAAGATTTCTTGTCCACATACCCAAACGTGCCCTCAGCCATGAAGAAGCTAGCATTGGTGATGAAGTTTCAACTAAGTCATAAAATGGAAGCTCACCTAGGTAAATGCGCCATCCAAAGAAGAATCAAGTAGAAATTTTTCTAAGGAAAGTGAAATTGGAAGTACAGAAGGCCAAATGCACCCAAGGAAGAGAGAGATGCTTAGAGTTTTTTTCTAAGTGTTGAAAACTTGAAGTAGCTACTCCTAAATGTGCCTTGACTTGGAGATGCCATTAAAAAAAATAAAAATATAAGTGTTGAAGAGTGAAAGCTCAGACCCTTGAGAAAGCGCCCAACTTGGAGGAGAAGCAAGAAAATGACTAAGGCGTTAATTCCTCCACCCCAAGCAAAATGTGCCCAAAGTGAAGAGAGATAGTGGTGAGAAACAAAATGCTAAGTGTTAGGAATTCCTCCTCACACCCTCAAATGCGCCCATGACTGGATAAAGATGGATGGGAGAAAAATTATCTAAGGTGTTCAAAATTCCTCCTAGACCCCCTATATACGCCCATGCTCATGGAGATGATAAATTTTTTTCTAAGTATTGAAGTCTCTCCTCCCCTATAGGAATACGCCTAAGCTTGAGAGAGGTGATGGAATTCACTAAGGCATGGATAAATTGGTAGTAGATACATCAAAATGCGCTAGCTTCATGAGGTTGAAGAAAATTGTCAAGGCAAAGCAAAACAAATATACGTCCAGAGATGAAGAATGAAGATGAACTTTGATAGCAAAATATTTTTCTAAGGTATAAATTGCAAAAATTAAAAGTACCCCTTCATCTATAGACCCATGAATTTGATGTTTTCTGAGGAGAATTCTCTTCTAGGTACTGGATATCTTCGACAAGGAATTGATTTTAATTTTTCCAAACCTTTCCAAGGATTTTAAGGTGAAGATTTTACTCGGGCACTTGGTTGATTATATCTAAGGTAGATGGGTTGGAAATTTGGCTAAGGCAACAGGGAAATATCATGTTGGTTGGAAAATTTTCTAAGGCAAAAAGAAATCAAACAACCCCTCTAAACGCACTCTCAAGACGAATGAAAGTTTCTAAGGCATCAAAAATGAGCATCGAGGAGGATACATGGTCCAAGTACGCCTATGATAAAAGAGTATGAAGAAAGCAAAGTTGGCTAGAGAAAAATGATGAACTCTATTAGATCTGGAGATCACCTAGAGCTTGGAAATCAAAACATGGAGATTAGGTAAGTGAAGTGGATTTATATTATAGGTGTTTTGATGCTCTTCTCTCTATTTGTTTTACAGGATGAATGTCAGCCAAAAAGCATGTCATCGATTCCGAAGCTAACGAAGCAAGAATCCAAGCATTTGATGTAATCGTGAATGGAGATGTTGAAGGAATCCATTTGGCGGTTAAATTTTCGTTGAAGACCCACATGCACCTTAACTCTTCAGAAGGGTGGCGAAGAAATGATCAAGTTCATCGCATTCCATTAATTTCAGATCGTGGATGAAAAGTGCCTGAATGAAGGTCGCAGCATTGGTTGAAGACAAGAAGAAGATCATCTCAAGACCGAAAATCTCAAGAATAAGCGGGAATAGTTGTCATGATGATCAAACCCATCCATTCCGTATATAAAGAAAAGAACAAGAAACACGCACGCCATTTTATGGACAAGAAACTTCTAAAAGGGTGTGGTGATATTAATTGCTCATTTATTACCCCCACTTTAAAGGTTTAGGTTAGTTTATGTACCGATTTTGGATTCTTCATTGCAATCAGAATAGAATTTGAGTCGCTCAGATTTCCAATAACTATACCCTCTGGTCGTTCTATTAGAATAGCAAAAGAAGGAATAGAAGGAGATTGATAGAATAGAAGGTAGCATAGTTTGATAGTTTAGCTTAGATTGAAAAGGAAGGAAAGTATTCCATTTGAATAATTTGTAAGAAGTTGTTGTGAACACTCTCAATAAAAAGAGTTTTCATTGATGGCGATCTCTTCTTTTGTTGTGAGTAGCTAGCGAGGCTTCTTCGTCCTTCCAATTCACTTAGAATCTTGAAGTATCTTAAAGTAAAGTAGATTTCATTTCATGCAAGTGGTTAGTAATTGTGGAATGTGGTGCTTAATTTGAATAAAACTTCACTTATCCATACCACTAGCTGGCTCGCTGATGGTGGGTTCGCCTTGCGTGGTCAACTGGAACATTGTGAACTTAACTTTGATTATGGTTTATATGTTGGCATGCATTGTTGTGATGTTGTCTTCATGTTGAATCATGATTTGAATACCTTTGATTACTCCTCTAAAGATTGCACCAGTTTTGTGGAAGTTGTCTGAAGCGAGGAAAAGCAATGCTCGGTTGAAATCTGCGAGAATTGATCGCCATGTCCCACACCTTATAGTAGAATTATAACATCTCTTATCCCTGCACTCATTTAAATTCAGCTCATTTCTGGTTAGTGTTAAGAAAGTTGCACTTACCTGCCAAATCATTCAAACCACGTGAAACCCTTTAATCTACTATCTATTGTCCGCTGCTGAACAATTGCGTAAGTCCCCTTGAAATACCAGCAAATCACATCGAGCCAACTGAGACTATCCACCGCCTAGAAGGAACCTTGGATTTGAACACATGAACTCTCGCAATCTTAGCGTGCTGGATACTTTGATCAAGAGAGAATAGGGTAGCCGTTGGCAACTTTATTCTATGTTGGTGCGGTCACAAAAATCACATCAACAAAATTCTCCCATATACAGTGCTTCAGATGTGACAAGTTTGGTCACTATGCGAAAGATTGTCCAACTAGACCAAAACAACATGCTTCTATTGCTGATGTGGGTGAGGCCTCTCCTTAGAAGGATTCAAGAGACAATTCAAGTGGATTCCTATTTTATTCTTCCATATCAAGCAATGTTCCAACAATAGAAACACTTGGTTGATTGATAGTGGCGCCTCTTGTCACATTACTGGATTCAAAGAACATCTTTCAGATTTGGTGGAGAGAGATACAAGCATTCAAGTCATAATTGGAGATGATGCATGCTATTCCGTGAAAGTTGTTGGAACCTCCTCTCTTCACTTAGATTTTGACATCTCTCTTCAGTTGAGTGATGTGTTATTTGTTCCAGGTATCAAGAGGAATCTTGTCACAATTTCAGCCTTGGAGGACAAGGGATATCAAGTTGCATTCTCTGAAGGAAAGGTTCTTGCATGGCCAAATAACTCTAGCATCAAGACAACCCAAGTAATTGGTGTTCGGCAAGAGAGTCTCTATAGACTTTCCACTTGTCCAATGCAGACATTGTTGCATGATTCCACCAGTTCAAGTGAGCTTTGGCACAAAAGACTTTCTCACCTTCACTTTAGAGCACTCCCATCTATGGAGAAGATGGTCACTGGCCTTCCTAAACTCAACCAGGAGCATGAAGGTACTTGCTGAGGATGCGCATTGGGTAAGAATACTAAAGGTCCCTTTTATAGTAGTGAGAGTAGATCCAAATGTATTCTAGATCTTATTCATTCTTATTTGTGTGGTCCAATGTTTGTTGCTTCTTTGAGTGGTTTCTTGTATTATGTAATTTCCATTGATGAATACTCTAGAAAGACTTAGATTTATTTCTTAAAGACTAAAGAATCTGAAGAGGTACTTGAGAAATTTAAGTAATTTAAGGCTCAAGTAGAGAACTTTTCTGGGAAGAGGATCAAAGTTCTGAGATCTGACAATAAAGGAGAATACATCTCTGGAGGCCTTCGTAACTTTTGTATCGAGGCTGGGATTAAGAGGGAGTTTTGTGTCCCTTGCAATCCACAACAAAATGGTGTTGCTGAAAGGAAGAACGGATCCATTGTTGAAGCAGCTAAAGCCGTGATCCATGATCAAGACTTGCAAACCTTCCTTTGGGCTGAAGCATCTAGAATGGCAGTGCATGTTCAAAATTGGAGCCCTCATCGTATTTTGGAGAACATAACTCCTGAAGAAGCCTTTACAAGTGTGAAGCCTGAAGTTAGTCACTTGAGAACCTTTGGTTGTCCTATGTATGTTCATGTTTCTAAAGATAAAAGGACTAAGTTGGAACCATCTAGCAAGAAGGGAAAATTTGTGGGCTACAATGAATCTTCAAAAGCCTATAGGATTTACATTCCAGGTCAGAAACAAATAGAGATCAATAGGGATGTTACATTTGAAGAAGATATTGCATTTAGGAGATCTAAAGGATCTTACATGGAGATAGATAATGAAGACCATGAGACTCCTCAGGACATGGAAGTTGACCATACTCTTGAGATTCAGAGGGAGTCTACTGAACCCGAAGAAGATGGTGATCCAGTTGAGCCTTTGGAACTGACTGATGGACCAAGAGATATTGTT
>VDFB02379602.1:0-28386 GCA_007258455.2 Sequoia sempervirens | reverse complement strand
CTTTCGAGGCCATATTTGCTAGGAGGCTGAATCCTGATGAAATAAGTTTTGATAATTTGAGGGGTTTGCTGGTTCCCTTCTTCGCAGATGTTAAGACCTTTGTACAGGATGACTTTGAGAATACCGCTACATTCTCCACTTTGATCCAGAACACGCAGGACTCATTAGCTGCTTGGAGAAAATCTTGTACAAGGCACGAGCACTCAGTCACGGTGTTAGAGTTTCAGTTGGATTGTGTTCCAATCGATTTCACTGTGAGAGGTTGAGGCCGACGAAGTAGATTTAAGGAATGGCAATCGAGAGAAGGCAAATGGGGAACATTACCCATCGGACGGTGATCTCTAGAAGACTGTAATATGGAGCATTTATTGCATTTTGCTATTTTTGGGAGTGAGTGGGAATCTTTGATTCATTTAATGTACCACCCCTATTCTGGCAGTTTTTAGGTTAGGGCTGAGGTGGCACGATTCTGGCCACTCTATTAATTGTAACCCTAGCCGTCTTTTGGGACTTGGCTAGCTATAAAAGGGGGAGTCCCCCTCATTTGTAAGGCATTAGAATTAGAAATTAGAGATCAGAGATTAGATCAGAGCTAGAATTGAGATAGAGTTAGAGCTAGATTGTAGAGCATTTTTGCATAATTTGGAGAAGAGAGAAAGTTTTCCCTTTGAAAACTTTTGAAGAGATTGTTGTGTAACACATTTTATGATAATAGATCTTTTCATTGATGATGGAATTCGTCTTGTCATGAAATGCTAGCAAGGTTTCTTCTTCCTTTCGTATCCAAGTAGCTTAGTTCATGCAAAGTAGCTTACTTCGGTGTATGGTGTTTTATTGAGATAGCTTCGCTTTATTCCATACCACTAGCGGCTTGTTGATGATAAGTCTGCCTTGCGTGGTCAACTGGACATTATCTTGTGTTTAACTTCGGTTATGGCTTACATACTTATATGCGTTGTTCTGATGGTGTACGTATGTTAGACTGTAACTTGAATACCTTTCGTTATCCCCTTTGAAGATTGCACCGATTTTGCTGAGGCTGTCCGACGGAGGCTAGGCGAAATCTGGTTGAAGTCTATTGAAACGAAGCCCCATATACCCTGCATTTAGAATAGAGTACAAATTTCTTAGGCCCTTTCCCTTTTACTTTCCGCACTTTCTGATTAGTTTTAGGAAAAAGAACCACATTGCCAAATCATACACATGAGAATCCCCTTCAAAATCATACATTAGCTGCTAACTGCAAGAAATCTGGACAATTGTGTAAGTCCCCTCGTACGAACACAGCAATACACATCAACCAAACTGGGTCTATTCGCACTAAAGGAACCTTGGAGTTGAACATGCGAACTTTCTCGCAATCTTAGCGCATGGAATACTTTGATCAAGAGAGAACGGAGTAGCCCAAACTATTTTGTTCTTCGGCTGATTGGTGAGGTCACAAAAATCGCATCAACAGGTACGTGATTCCGATACAAGTTACCAGTGACCATGGGGGACACTTCGTCAACCACATCATTCAGTTGATGACGACAAAGTTTTGAATCTTCCATAACTTGTCAAGCTCGTACTACCCACGATCCAACGGCCAAGCAGAGTCCACGAACAAGGTGTTCGTATCAATTATTCATAAGTCATGCAGCGTAGAGGAAGCTAATTGGGAGAGACTACCAGTCGTCCTTTGGACATACCATACAACGTGCAAGGTGACAACTGGGCACACGCCTTTTCAATTGATCTACGATCAAGAAGCGGTGGTGCTAATGGAGTATATGGTGTCGAGCCTAAGGATAGCGATCGAGAACCAATTGGGCGACATGGAGAGTCTAAAGGAACGATTGTACCAACTCAGCAAACTGGACGAACGAAGAATAATGGCACAATGGGCAATGGAAACTATGCAACGGAGGAGAAAATTCTAGCACGACAAACATCTCCGGTGAATGAATTTTTAGCCAGGGCAGTTGGTTTTAAAATATAACGGCCGTAAAAAAATCAAGCCAGGGAAGTTTAAGGTTTGTTGGCTCGAACCATTTAAAATCTGAAAGGTCTGCGACAATGGTTCCATAAAGATAGAAATTGAAGCCATCAACGGGTCATTGCTACCAGAAGCCATCAACGGATCGAAGTTGAAGTTATACCAGGAGAGAAAGGAGAAGAAAGATATAATAGCCATCAATATGCTCGACTATGCTACCACGGAGGATTGGCCTGTGCTAAAGGAGGAAGCCACCAACGAATAGGACTGGGGCCTAGGAGGTAGCGAGTACGTTGTCAAAGTAGACTGGGCTGCATCGAGTAGATATAAGATTATTGAAGAAAGGCTGGTAGAGAAGAAAATTGAAGGCATCGCAGTTCCCTGGGTGCACAAGCATCTAACAAATGCAGTGTTTGAAACACCTGCATTGTGGTGATGGATGGGGGGACACTGGAGTTACTAGGCCCCGTATGAAGCCATAAGAAGGGGATACCTCGGCAAGGAACTGGATGAAGAAGCACAGAGGGCGAAGGAAGAGAAAGCGGCGAAAGAATGAAGCGAGTGCCAACCCAACGATAATGATGAAGAAGATGAAGAATGGTGGGACAATGAACAATGGGAAGCATATGCTGAGAAGATTGGCCCATGCTTGAAGACGATGATAATGACCGAAGACATGTTCGTGTCGCATGTGGATGGGTATACGGAAGACATGTTGAAGCAAATGAGAAGGGAGCGACGGAAGACACCAAAGGCAGAAAAGGTGGTAACGGAAGACGAGTTATGGAGTGTGATACCAAACCCAACTAGACCACTGAAAGTAGACGGAGAGGGCATGACTTGGTACCAATAGTATGGCGGTCGATACGTGGATGGCAGTTTCAAAGGCATAGGCCCAACCCCACTAGTGGACAAATGGTTCAATGTCAAATTCATGGGTAGTTGTTGCAAAGAAGAATGCTACAAGAGGCCTCCGTACACCTGCAAATGGCACTACGCCTCGAAATTGAAGGTTCGGGAAGGCGACGAAAGAAGTGTGAAAAGAAAAAACAATCGGTAAGAAAGAAATAATAGAAGAAAGCAAAAAAGAGGAGAGAAAAGAGACAGAGGAGAGAAAAAAGAGACGGAGAGAGAAAATAAAGACAGAAAAAGAAGACGGAGGAGAGAGAAAAGAGGCAGAGGAGAGAGAAAATAAAGATAGACAAAGAAGACGGAGGAGAGAGAAAAGAGACAGAGCAGAGAGAAAATAAAGATAGACAAAGAAGACGAAGGAGAGAGAAAAGAGACAGAGGAGGGAGAAAATAAAGACAAGAAAGGAAAAAAATTAAAAATTAAAGAGGACAAACCTTCAAAAATATGGAAAAATAAGAAGAGTTAAAGTATGGAGAAAAGTAAGAAATAATAGAAGGCGTGGCACTAATGAAGATTTATTAACAATTGTACGGAAAAACAAGTCTCAGGAAGTGGCGAATAAAATTAATGTTCGGCAAAAAGCAAAGGCGAGCATCAAATACCAAAACAAAGGGAGGTCGCACCAAGCATTAGCAAAACTTAAGCAAGGGAGCCGTATGAGGGGAGAAGTGTAAGAAGACGGCAAGAGGAAACATAAAGGCAGAAAATCCTAAGGAAATAAACACCGTACGAAGACAAAAGAAGGTCGTGCGAAATACACTAAGGAGTGTCGTACGAGAGCTAATAAGGAAGGTCGTCCAAGAATTAGCTAGGGGTGTTGTATGAGAAACAACATTGAATGTCGTACGAAGAATTATATTGAGAAGGTCCGTACGTGGGATTGGAGAGAATTCTGTACGAACAAAGCCGGCAAGAGTCGTACGATTGAGAGTGAAGAGATTGGTCGTGCGTAGTTCCAAAAGCAATAAAGATATCGTACAGAATCTGAAGGAAACTATACGCCCATTCAAGCTAAAGGCAGCACGAAGCAAGGGAAGGATCACACAAGGAGAATTCAAAGTCTGTACGAAATAGAGGAGACTGGGAGGCTGTACGAAATTCCAATTCAAAGCTTGTTGTACGAAATTTCAAATTCAGGTTTGCAATACAAAAGCTTAAATTAAAGTAAGTTGTGTGAAATTTTAAATTGAGGGAGTAGAGAAAAATTGTCAAATACAACAGGTCATACCATTCAACAAAAGAAATATTGCCCATAGCAGTGTGGAGAGTGACAGTTACTGTAATCGTCGGCAACCAATATTTAAATCTAGCAATTCAAAAGCTAACAGGCAAGTGTTGTGAAACAAAAGCGCACTGGTGTTATCAAGAAAACAAATATCACCAAGAAAGAGAAATGGCAGCCAATTCCAGCAAAGCTAAGAAGTTGATTGTCATTCGGCCAAAGGTTGCAAGGGGCATAGCAATTGCCAAAGGAAACGACGATGTAGTCACTTCGGAGACAATCACTTGGGAGAGTCTCAGCAATGCAGAATGTCGGTCGTGGTGGTCTTCAACGCCTGACTCACATACTGAAGAATGCATTGGATAAAGCACAAGTGGACAAAGTAGCACAGGTGCCATTCTTCAATGCCGGAGATTTCGAGCCGTATTTGTGCTAGTTGGTAGCCGGCTATGACAGGCAGGACCACCAGTCCATAATCAAATTCAGGGGTTACGAGGTGACAATGTGGTATGGCCCTCCTGAATTTACAAGGGTTTTTGGAATCCCTTCTCGAGGACTTGCACCAATATAACTACCAAGCAAGATGACTAAGCAGAAAAAGGAGGCCCTCATTGCCAAGGTTTGTAGGTCCAATCTGACGCGGGAAGAGGGATACCATTTGGGGTGCTGGTAACAGAGGACTGAAGAACTTCCTCGGCAACGCCAAGTGGAAGTGTGTACTTGATTTAATCAAAAGCATACTTACAAGAGTGAGTAGGGCATTGGATATTGCTGTGTGGATGATTGGGCTAATGAGTGGATTGGCGACTAGTACTGTGTACAATTGGGCGAGTGGGCTTCTGAAATAGATGAGAGACTTTATGAGTCTCTGACACAAGGCCTATTACATGACACAGCATGCCATAGGGTTGTTGCTCGATGCAATCTGTTGGCAAGTACCTGCTAGCCATTGGGGTGCACTACAGCCGTTGACGAATATTGACGATGGAAGGCCCACAATGTTCTATTGGGCCAATCTTGGCATACAGAGCACAGGTGAGGAGGCACAGCATTCAGTACTGTCGGCCAAGAGGAGACAACAGATAGTTAGCTCACTGCAGAATCCGAGCAAAGAGGACGAGCAGGAGGAAGAACATAGTGGAGAGGGCAACACCACAGAGGATGCAGCCATTGATGTGTCCTCAAACGAGGACGAGGAGATGACCATAGATGAGGTTTCGGTAGCCGAGGAGGTTGGGTCTCAGGAGGTGGAGAAGGAAATCATTGCCGACACACCAAATGTGCCCCAGCAGGCCATTCCTATAGTCCCTCCACCGGCAGCACAAGGGACTTCGGCAACATCCACACCAGTAGCAATGGCCACCGGCGAAGGAAAGTGTGTAGCCGGCCACCTAGCCAACGAGCATAGAGGAGAGTATGCAGTTGCCACCAAGCGCATAGCCGTCGTTGAGCACTTTGGATGCACAGCCACCCTTGAGCACTCCATTGAGCACACAGTCAGGTGGGCAGCAAGGAGGCACTTTATTTGGCCGAATAGTGGTAGTTGCCTCACAAGCACCGCCAAATCATTACCATTTGGTGACGCAGGCAGTAGTACAGACGAATCCATCAAGTCATGCAGTTGCTTTACCCTCAGGGCCGAGGCGATGGAGACGGGAGCAACCTGGAGAGGCGACGTTGAGCGGGGGTGAGTCGACAGGACCAGTATAGATGACACTGGTGGATCCTCACGACCCTATCGGCACCTTGCATAGGTACATTGAAGAGTTGAGTGCCATGGGTAGACAGATACAGGAGTTGAGTGCCATGGGTCGACATATGCAGTAGATCAACAAAGTAAGTTAGCAGCTCATCATGGGACTTGATCCCCTGGTAGCACAGGAGGCGAAACGCATTTTGGCGTTCATGCAATAGGGATGCGAGAGAGAACTCTTCCAGTGCTTCACAGCAAAGGGTTGGCCGAATGTGCCGACAACAAAGATGCTAGACGAGATGACGGCTGCCTGGCAGCCAAGCCGACCGGCAACAGCAAGAAGGCACAGCAGAGTTCTCACAGTGCTCCATGGTATGGAGCGATGCTACAGAGATGTCTACTTACGGTTGCGCTAGTAGTCGCTCCTCATCAATGAGACAGAAGGTGAACGAGACAAGGCCTTGGCACAGGTAGCCCAGTGCCATACAGAGCTCGCGGAGCAAATCCGCATGTCACAAGAGCAGCTGGCTCAAGTGACGGCCGAGCAAGCACGGGCCTTGGTAGTAAAGGAGGAAGAGTTGGCGAAGAAGGACAAGCAATTGGCGGAGAGGGAGAACCAGTTGGTAGAGAAGGACAAGCAGTTGGCAAAGAGGGCTACTCAACTGGCAGAGAAGGACAAAGACTTGGCGCGTACGAGAGAGGAGTTGGTGGCTGCCCAAGCCAAACTCGTTGAAGCAGTTAAGATGGTGAAGCTAGCTCGAGAGTGGCAGAAGGCGGCCAACCAGAAACTCGAGCACCTCCAGTAGCAATCTACGACAACTCCCTCTTCGTCTGTACACCCAGGGGCGCACTCTCTTCCTCCCCCTTCTTAATTCCCTTTCTGTTCAAGTTTTCATTTTGAGTTGTTTGGAAGACGACTACTTATTGGGGGGGATGATGTAGCTGACCAAAATGTAATTAGTCGGTCGGGAATAAAGAAATAAGACAGTTAGTTTGATATTTAATGCAAGTGTTTTGTCATACTAGTTAGTAGTTCGGGAATTAGTTCCTGAGAGAATAATTAATGTAATGAAACGACACGACGGTTGGTCTTCAACCGCCGTCACCGCTCTATATGTATTGAGAGTCATGTAGTTAATAGACATGTTATTGTTGTTGTTATGATTGTCATGAAATACTTGTACTAGCATATGTTTAATGAATAAAGACAACAGTGATGGTTTTATGCTTTACATTCTAGTACGGTGTTATGTTCGGTCAATTACTTTCATTTACTCATTGCGTACGTTGGAATTCATTCTGTGAGTAAACAATTATGTCGTAACAACAATAGCACAGAATTTAATTAGCAAAGACTCAGCATGGCTAGAGTGTAGATTTTTTAAGAGTAACTAGGAAAAAGGGGAGGAACTCAATAATTCAAAAGAATGGAGGCTATATTTATAAGATAAACAAAAGCAAAGTGCATTGTCGCTAAGTGGATAACCTATGTGAATCATGAGCAATTAAGGGTTCATGCATTATTGCAAAGCTTTCAAGTGGCAGATGCTAAAATGAGATTTTTTTAATCAAAAACACCCTGAATTTTGATTGTATGGTCATAACAAGCTTATTTGATTAAAGTGGTGTTTCCATATTGTATCAAGTTATTTGAAGATTATTTGATTATTTATCAGTATTCAACTGCGTCATATTGATTCAATCTTCATCAACCCATATTTTATGAGTAGCAGTTCACAAGAAACCATATTCCATGAGTAGTTTGTTCACAAGAACCCATATTTTATGAGCATGAATGGTCTACTTCACTCTCATCACATCTAGGTGATGCTCATTGGCATGAACCACTCAAACTTCCTAGGAGGTCGCCCATCACTACTACTCCAGCTCATGCATGATGCAGTTTGGCCCACAATCAAGCCCACATAGCTTTCTACCTCATTTGCAAAACCTTCAACAAGTGTCATGTCTTATGAATCATTCAATATAGAGCTCCCTAGATCGCTCACTTCATATATATGGTCTCTTTGCAATGTAGCAAATTACATTATAATTTATTGGGATTCAAATCCATACTTTCAAATAAATATTCATCAACATATATTTCATGAGTAGTTGTTCACACAAACCAATCTCTCATAAGCATGAATGGTCCACTTAGCACTCATTGCATCTAGGTGATGCTCACAAGGGTGAAGCATCAAGCATTCTTGGACCCATCCAAGTACTCCTCCAGCTGTAGTACACTTAACATGGAATTTCCTCATAATCATGCCCAATTAGCTTGTTACTCTCTTTACTCAAAGGTTATTTATGATTAGGATGATGCTATGAGCTCTTTTTGGCTCTGATTTAGGTTGTCTGGCGTGTTTCTGATTTTAACTCTCAAGCTTTCCTCCAGTAGTTGTATATGCAACAATGGCTTCTTTTGAAGTGAAAGTCTTCCTGAGACAGAAAAACAAATCAGAACTAGAGATGTTTTTCCCAAAAAGTAATAGGAACTACCAAAATAGCTACAATCATGAAATGTTTGCTGCAAAGTTGCATGGACACAGATACGGATACAGATACGGTACGGTATCAGACACAAATATGGCCATTTTTTAAGACCCCCAATATGGATACGTCTGGATACAACATTCATAAAAAACACATACACATATTTTCTAAGTTATTAGAGGAGATTTTCATCACTTTAAAAGAAAATAAGTAAATATAAATTAAATAATATTAATATTTAAACATTAATAATTTAGTAAAGAATAAACAATTAAATTTATATGAATAAATTTTATTTATATTTAATTTTTAAAGAATAAATTTTAATTTTTTCAAAATTTCTAATGTTTAAACAACATAATATAAATATAAAACTACTAAACAATTAACTTTTCTAAATCTATAAAAATTAAAATGCCAAAAATATAGTAGAGTTGCCCTAGTAGAAGACCTAGAAAAATGGGTTGCTGGAATAGAAAAACATTTTAGTTGTCTTCTTTATTTGGTGTAGGTTTTGTTTATACAAAGCAAAAAGAAAATTGCACGATTGAAGTTTTTTAAGATTAAGTTTAGGAAGATTCATGTCAAATATTTTGTTAATCAAATCAAAAAGTATCCGGCACAGCTGGAAAATCAAGATTTTTTGGGCATGTGTGGGTACAGTATCCAATGTGTATCTGGGGTGTACCGTACCCATATCCGTATCGGATACGGGGATACGCATGCCTAGGGAGGGGCAGGGGCGTATCCGGCTACTCTAGTTTTCTGGCAGAAATAGGCATATTATATTATATTTTCTTGCATATTTTCAGCAAGAAATTTAGCATTACTCAAAATGTCAACTTCATAGAAAAACTTGTCTTAGTAAGGCTAGTACTCAGATTCCTTGTTTTCTTGAATAAATTTATCAAATCCTACTGGAACTTTTCAGCACAAGAGTGCCATCTCAACTGACCTTATAAAATGTCTCCAATGCAAAATTGGGGTTTGCTCCAATAGTAACAGTGAGAAAAGCAACATCTATAGAAAATCTTCGTAATAAATGTGCCAGGTCAACAGTCCAAATGCTGCAAATACAAATACCCATGTTATATACTACGAAAATCAAGTCTACTTGGGAAATAAAGTATAAACTTTTAAATCATGATGAAATGTTTAATTCAAAATATGCAAGGCTCAACTATGAATCAAGATAACAATCAAGGTTCATAAAATGACAATCATTATAATTCAAGAAAACACATCCTTATAGAAGAAAATGGTTACTCGAAATAAATTTAGGAAATAGATAAATAGCAGTTCTTTAGAAGTTAATAAATCAACTGAAATTTAACTATTTTGTTAGATGAATTGGATTTTCTTTTTGGCCCACCTGTAAAAATAAACAGTTAAAAGAATTACAGGTTTAGCACATAGCTACAATAAAAAAGATGTATTCAATGCAAATCCAATACAATAAGGCAATAAATATATAAATAAGAAGAAATTTAAATAAACTTTAAATGCTTTCTAGCACCCTTGCAATGGAAACCCTAGAGGATGAGACAAGTGTGGAATTTGCAACAATGCCAGGTCATTAACCTCTAGATAAAACTTAACTAAAAAGTAGAAAATAAGGCTAATTTCTGAGATGTTATCCTCGCATGATTTTGCAATAGATTGATTGCTTCTATTGTGTTTGTTATAGCGTTGCTTCTGACATGAATCTCCTTCGAGCTGAGAAATAATGTTGTGGGAGCTGCAAACCTGTGAGTGGATCTCCTACCAAGAAGGCTGCTTTGGTTTCAATTTTTTCTGATGAAAGGCAAACAGTCACAATCCATATAAAAGCTGGCATCAATTTCTTTGAGTCTCCAAACAAGTAGTAGCATCTGGTATGAATCTAACAATAGCCTCATTAACAAAGATGAACCAATCTACTTTTGACTCTGTCATGAAAAGCTAGCAAACCCTTCAACCTCTAAGAGACAATTATCTATTTAAATTTGGGCTGTAAGAGGCAAATACCTTAACCCATGCAATGATAGACACACTATATATATTGATCCAGATCCGAGTTCATATCCAAGGAACAACACAATAATTTGCTAGAACTCAAATGTTTTATACGACAAGTGTTAAAAAATAATTCAGAAATAGAAACTAAAATTCACAAAATTGTGTGCAGGAGAATTATTATAACTGTAACAGAATTATTAATCCAATGCATTCTGTGCATTGCCTTCTCTCAAAACATATAAATGTTTGTCTATCTTCCCCTAACTCTGTCTAGCGTCATCTATCTATTTATCTAGATATATATACATAATCATACAATACCACAGTGGGGAGAAACTGCTACAGAAGACAAAACACCTTGCATCAGTCATGGTTGAGCTGTGTCAGAAAGTAATGGTCCAATCTGACCCATGGGTTGGTGTCCCTCCACTCATATGGGGGCTCCACAGCACTAAGGATATGAATAGAGAGATATTGGCAGTAGTAAGCAATACCACACAAAGAGAATTAAGCTCTACAGTTTGGACCGTAAGTGAATGAAACCATGACAGCTCCTCAGATATAGACCACATGATGTTTGGCGCCCTCACAAGATAGCACAAGGGAATCAAGCTTCACAAATAGTATCATGCCAGTACAATTGTTTACAATTGTTGTGTAATATCTTATCATGATGAAATAATGATTTTGGAGATATCACAAACCATAAGAGATGGCTTTGCATTACAGCAGACCATAGAAAATGGTCAGGTATTATCTCAAACAATAAGAAAGGGCTGTAATATTATTAGTGGTGTCTCTGGGGCTGCCACTTGGATTGCACATAAACACATTAAAGTGTTGGAGAAACTGTATAGAGAACAGCACATTTGAATCAATTTCAATCAATCCAAGTGATCTTCAAGTCCAACATATGTATGTTTGCATTAGGAGTTTTGTCTACCTCTGTATGCATTTATGAGTGATGTATATCCATGTATCTGTCTTGTGATATTACGATCATAACAATTGTAATGTAAATGGATGTAAGTGAAATAGATGTGGACATATATACATAGAAGTATATACAAGTATATATATGTATATATGCACACATCCTGTATTATGTGGAGATTAATTTATTATTATTATTACCTCCTAAATTTTCTATATATGTGTGTGTGTGTGTGTGTATATATTTAACAAATATATATTTATATCGTGAGCCAATTAGCATACATCCAATATGTATGCTAACTGGCTCACGATATAAATATATATTTGTTAAATATATATATATATATAATACATGGGTATTTAAATATATATATATATATATATATATGTTTAATATATTTAAAAATTATAATTATATTTATACAATAAAATATATAATTATTTCCTAATTGATTTAAATTAATCTCTAAACTATGGAAATCGAATTATTTCTAGATCAATTAAATATTTATTATTCAACTATGCAAATCAAATTATTTCCAAATCAAATGAATAATTCTCATTCAAACTATGGAAATCGAAATATTATGGAATCGAAATATTTCCTGAAATCTTTATTGAACATTTAAAACGGAATTGAAAATAGCGCTTGATGAAGCCCCGCAACCTAGAAAATGCGCACAGGCAGAAACACAAGGGTGTTTGTATATTTGATTAGGTCATAATCTAGAACAAGAATAATCCAACGCAGCCTGGAGAAGAGGCAATGTGTACACATTTTAACAATGACCATTTCTCTGATCCGCCATTTCTGAAGAACTGGTGCCACATCTGATAAATGTTCATGTAGGTGTCGATTGGCACAATTTCACCATGTGCCTTTGAAATTGTCTTTCTAGTGCTGGCACAAAATGAAGACCGACACACCATGTTGAAACTAAGGGAGAGAAATTGCGCCAAATACTAGGTTGAATATTTCATATTTTTGTGGTGGCAAACCACATGCCATCAAAGAACGAGATCATTGGGCTGGGATTCTACAAATAGTTGCCCCATTCTTCATTGTATGGGGGCATTCACTCTTGCTTGAGAATTCACTCATTGCTCAGCATTCACCTTCATACGGGATTTCAGTGATAATTGTTCATTGTTCTCCTTTTTCATATTCAAACTTATTCACTCATTAATATCACCAGCCTATGCTGTTTGCTATATGCGTATTTTTATTTGAGTAACATTATCAACAATTATTCATCAGATTTCTAAGTACCATTATCTACAGACAATCATATATCTGAGTGTCATTAGTATTCATCAACCTTCACATTTCCATGAGATTGTTTACATTGAAGTGAAACGTATTCTACCAAAGGAATACGTTACTTCTACTATTGTTTTCTGAGAGTGGAAAAAGGGGAAATTATGTGAGGATATCATCATCATTCGGAGTAATTGGAAATTGGATTGAGCTAGAAGTAAAGGCAGCTCCACCTTCAATTTGGGAAAAGCGTTCACAGGCATGGGATATTCTTCTACTATTCTTTTATTAAGACTTCTATGCTGTTTGAAAAGTATTACTGTTTGTGCATAGGAAGAATAAATGTTGTCTTTTAGAAGAAGGAAAAATAAGCAATTCTAGCTATGTTTTACATATTTGTAATAATCTCCATAATAGGAGAATGTTGTTTTGCTTTAGATATTAATCTAATAGGCTTGATTAAGTGCAAGAGTCACTTGAGGTACACAGCTAAGTTATTAAGTTAACTAGGAAAGCTTGCGTTACTCCTAAGATAAGCATGGGAGCAGACATGTGTACTTAGTTGCTTAATAGGCACATTACTAGTAGATTGTTCTGAAGATAGGTTATCTGGGATGACGGACTATCCATTGAAGGATATACCTAGCTTGTGTTTACTCCTAGGAGAGGTCATCCAGTATGGGAGAAGGGATTAATATACTTACACGTAAGTCGAGTTATCCAAGTATGTAGGTTACCTAAGATGATGGATTATCCATAGGAGGAATACCTAGCTTATGTACTTACCAGTAAAGTAGTTAATTCAAAGTCGACTATATGGTGATAGGTTATCTGGGATGACGGACTATCCATTGAAGGATATACCTATGCGTAGCTTAAGATAGCCTTAAGTCAAATCAGCCCTGAGTAGTGTATGTGATAGATGACTCTCAGTCGTTTACTAAATTAAAACTCTTTAATCAAAGTAGTGTGAATGTACGATACTCCACTCTAGACTGTGTGACTCCACTCTAGACTGTGTGACTCCACTCTAGGTTGTGTGCCTATTGAGACTACACTGTCAGTTCACCATGGTCCCATATTACATGCTAGTTTGGGATTGTGAAATAGCAAATTCTAGTTGTGTAGGACACAGCACTATGCTCAATTGGTTGTCGTTATCAAATATTCTACCAATCTTTTCATTTGAAGGGAAGGGCCATCTATCGAATGACAGATGTGCGAGGGACCGCATTATGAGTCTGTGGTTGGTAGACAAGCACCTGAGTGATGCTTCTCCTCCATAGCAAGCGACAAAAGAACGAAGATTTGAAAGGGAAGATCCTGGACCGTCTTACAACTATTTGTTCTAAAGTTCATTGGAGCTACATTTGTAAAGGTATGTATCCTTGTTATGTTTACTTGTGAAGTTATTATAATAAAATGGAATCTTTATTGTAATTTGATGTGGCATCTTGTTCATGTATTATCAATAAAGAAAAGAAAAAATTTATTGCAATGTCTTGTTAGCACATTTATTTACTCGTATGATGTAAATTTAGAAAAAAATTTACTTTACCGAAGGGTCAGGTCGTTACATGTGGTATCAGAGCCAGGTTCTGTACTAAAACCTATGAGCTCATTACGCAACAATGCGTAAACCTTATCAGAAGATAATGGTTGACAAGTTCTTGTGCCACAACAGCAAGAGAAAAGAACTTAGGAAAGAGAAAAGGAAAATGAGAATTTCTGGGAATTTGAGTAATTGGGACTAGTTAAGATTTGTCCCCAGAGTAGGAACTCCTAAATCAACAACTTATGACATTACCCAGTATTGTGGAAGATAATGCAATCAGGTTATGTAGGAAGGTTAGGAAGAATACCCAGTATATACTTTATCCTACAATGTGGTTATATGACACTAAGGGAATAAGAAGAATGAGATAACCCTTTTATAGTAGCAAACTATAGCTCAAAAGAGTCAAGAATTTTTGGATTTGGTAAAAACACTACGAATCTATGGGTATGCAATGTCGACATAAATTAGATCGAAGTAAGATGTCAACGAAGGAGGTATCCACAAGGATTGGACAACTCTTGACATAAACATAATTCTTGTGTAAAGATAGGATTTTGCAAGAAAAAGTTAGTACCTTGGAAAAGAGAAAAGACCGGAATGGTCAAAAACAAAGTAATCAACAAAATGGACAGGGTTCCACCAACCAAAAATCAATAAGATTATTGGAGTTAAAATTGAGATGTGAAAAAGAGACCAAACAACTTTGGTATCTCTAAAGGATATGAGAAAATAAGATTCCAAGCATTAGTTTAAAGTCACTTGGAAAGGTGAATATGGGAAGGAAACCTAAAATAGTAAATCCGGTCGGTTTGACCAGAGGTTTAAACATAGATTGGTTGGAGTATAAACTGAACTCACCAACATGTTTGTGAAAATCAACATTTGTTTAGAGGTTCCAAAAGGAAATGGAATACAATATGGCACTATGTGTCGAAACAATAGAAGTTGCAAGGAAAAGAACACTCTATGTTGAAGGAGTACATCAACAAAAGAGGCTTTGTAAGTATGGATAATCCTCCACCAAAAAAGGATATTGGAAAGAAAATAGGAATATTAGTGTGCTCCTTTAACTTCTAAAGTTGCTGATTATTCATTAGATCTCCTAGTGGATGATTCAAAATGTTGAAATCTATGAGATAGAAAACAACGATGAATCTAACTTTGGGAAAGAGAATGTTCAAGGTATGCCATGAGGCAAGAAAAAAAAAAGGGCAATAGAAAGCCAACAACAAGGAATGACAAATCCTTTTTAAAGAAGCAAATGTTTACTAAGAGTTCAACTTGAGTAGATCGAAAGTTGTGGAAACACTAAGGGGGGAAGGAAAATGGTAGAGCACAAGACAGATCAATCTGTCTATGTTAGTAGAACTAACATAATGTTCTAATGGACAAACTCATCAAGTAACCAACGTTTTTTGAAACTTGACTTATAGGATTTTGGTCCTAAATAATATATTGTGGGCAAGTAAATGCTTAGTAATCCTGAAAAGTTATTTCAGTTTAGCAATAATGATAAGGTTGTGTAAACCATGATCATACTATGAAACATTCAGTTGAGCGAATGTGCAATATATTATTATAGTCAATGAGCGAAAATGGTAGACTAAATCTTGAAGGATTTATAAACTTCTAACATTGAAGTTTCGGCCATTATTTGGAAAGGAAAGGTTGGAATCTCTATTAAGCTGAAATAGGCTTAGAAATAGGGTTAACCAAAGACTTGATAGAAAGTCAAAAAGGAGTAATAGATCGAAGTGATCAATGAAACTTTGTCAATACAAAGCTTAAGTATAAAGCAGTATCAGGATTTGACAGGTGTCCAAGAGCAGTGTTAAGCTCGAGATGGACAAGTAATCAAGAGAACAAGTACTTTATGGTAATGAAAATGGATGTGTAAGTGACAAACGGACTCGGTTTATGAGTTGTCTAAACGTGTAAATACCAAAGGAGAAGGATTGGACCCACAATGTAGTGCGCAATACATCATTATTCCTTTTCTATTTTGGATTATACTAAGGATAAATTCATGGGCCAATGATTTCCGATCACTGTGTGTTAGGTGTTATGTATAGTTACTATTATATCTTGGATGCGTTTATGTAATAAAACTCTTTGGGAAAGTAAGTATGTGTGAGGGATATGAGATTTCCCTATGCAATAGTGAGGACATTCGAAGCAAGGTCCAGAAGGCACAAAATTGCTACATAGGTTGAATGTTTTATAAATCTTACGTATGTTGGGAATTGTAAATGAAACTTTACTTTAAATGTATGTTAAAAGGCTATAGATCATCGGACATGATGATTCACAGGGGGGAAGTATGTTACACCCCAAATTGTGAAGTTACTATTTACTATTACTAGATAGGGTAAATGTGAATGTAATGTGAATTCTAGAGATGAATTAATGATGCTTGTACCTTGTTATCAATGTTATCTCATTTGATGTTGTTTCATTTGATGTTATCTCAGTTGATGTTAATCATGGTGATATACTGCATAAATAAGAATAGATGGTTATTGAATTACTGTTATTCTAATTTTGAAGATGTTTATATATACTACTTATTGTTGTGAACAATTGACTGAAAAGGTATGCGCTAGTGGTTGCAGGTAAATGTCCATTGCTCCAAGGGGAGGGGAAGTATCACTCGGGAGAGGAGCTTGGTCGGGTAACCGGTAAAGTAAACTATCTAAGCATACACACGCGTCACCTTAGATTGAGTAAACTAAGTCAATTTGTGTGAGTAAGTCATCCGTAGCTTGTATGTTTGCATTAGGAGTTTTGTCTACCTCTGTATGCATTTATGAGTGATGTATATCCATGTATCTGTCTTGTGATATTATGATCATAAAGATTGTAACGTAAATGGATGTAAGTGAAACAGATGTGGACATATTTACATAGAGGTACATACAGGTATATATATGTATATATGCACACATCCTGTATTATGTGGAGATTAATTTATTATTATTATTACATCATAAATTTGTATATATATATATATATATCAAATGTATGCTAACTGGCTCACGATATAAATATATATTTGTTAAATATATATATATGTTTAATATATTTAAAAACTATAATTATATTTATATAATAAAATATATAATTATTTCCTAATTGATTTAAATTAATCTCTCAACTATAATTATTTCTAGATCAATTAAATATTTATTATTCAACTATGGAAATTGAATTATTTCCAAATCAAATGAATAATTATCATTCAAACTATGGAAATTGAAATATTATGGAATCAAAATCATAGTTTACATACTCGAAATCGGAGAGTACTCGGCAAGCCCAAAAATTTTGACTCGGCAAATACTCGGCAACTTTAAAAGTAGCAAAATTTCATATAAAAACACATTTTTTTGCAAAATTCAATTCTAGAATGCATCAAATGAGTCTAAAAACCATGAGGGAGTGTTTTATATAAAATTTCATTGTTCAATACATATGGATTACAAAATGGCATCATTATACGAAGCCGCATAGTAAAACTACCAATAACTATAATGAATTTATGATGATTGTATTTGAAAATCATCATCATAAATTTCATATCTAGGAAATTACAATTTCCTCTTCCCCAACCTAGAGAAAAATTGGGGGGTAGAGGGTATGGTCCTTGCACTCAATTTTGGCTCCTTGCTTGCCGTAGAAGATCGTGGAATTGGCTCCACCATGTTGGTAGGTGGCAATGGCTTCTCCTCCACCACATCAATGTCATCCACTCCAATCTCCCCTGCTTCTGCTGCAGGCAAATCCTCCATAGCTTGTCTCTCGAAATCAGCAATCTCATCCTCGGTAAACAAGTAGGCCTCATCATCCTGCACGGTCCAATCACTGTATGGATCAATCTCATCCAAATCAATGAGCTCTTCTGACTGGTCTTGCACCTTTCTTGTGCGAAGCTGAAGGTTATATTGAACAAAAACAAGATCATTGAGGCGTTGTTGAGTCAACTTATTACGCTTCTTCGTGTGAATGGCATCAAACAAACTCCAATTCCGTTCACAGCCAGAAGAACTACAAGGTTGAGACAAAATTCAAAGTGCTAGCCTTTGCAAATTTGGGGTTCTTCCACCCCAGTCTTCCCACCAAGAACCTACAAAAAGATATTCAAGTTTTTGTAAATATTAATAAAATTATAAAACAATAGTAATAAGTAATAATAATTATAATTCATAACTTGCAAGATATAAGGCTTCACTTTTTCTTACTTGGTGTTTGGATCTCTCTTCCTCGTTCACATAATTTGGAAGAAAACAAAGGCCCCCTAGCTTCCTTATATTTTTGCAACTCTAGAAGGATGAGGTCTTTCACTTCAGAATCAGGTGTCATCCTTTCAATACATGTGAATAGACCCTCCATAACCTCCCCATTAGCATCCGTGAAGCCATCAGAGAAGTAGAACTTGGGGTTGAGAAAGTAGCCTGCTGCATGAATGGGTTGGTGGAGTTGATTGTTCCACCTTCGATCAATGATCTCCCAAATAGGGGTAAATCTATTTGCATCCCCCATGTAATAGTGTTGGATGGCCTCTTTGGCCCTATCCATTGCCTCATAAAGATATCCCATCACATTTTTCTCGCTGTCCACCAAGCGCAAGACCCTCACCAATGGCTCAGTCACCTATAAAGTACAAAGTAGAACCAAATTTAAATTACACCTTACAATGAAACACAATACTTATAGAATTTTAAATTAAGAATAAAAGATTCAATCTGAAAATTCATTAGAGTTGAAGTTACCTTGACAATCTCTAATGCTCTAGTTCCAAATTGACTATCAAAGATTATTGCTTGAATCTTTTCTCCATCAGCCTTCTTTGAGTAAGTTGAGTCTACCCATGGTTGACTCACAAACATCTGCTTCAAGGAAGTCAATAAACCAGTGATACTTTGCAATGTTAGAAAATTAGTTGCAAACCTTGTAGCACCTGATCGCACAAGCTCTTTCCCCTTGGTGTGATCTCTCATCAATTGAAGAACCCATGGGTGATTATATATATATTTTGTTATGTCTCTTGCTTGTTCTACAATTGGTTTCACCCAATCAATTTTTCCTATATCCTCCAAAAGAAGGTCAAGGCAATGAGCTGCACAAGGGGTCCACAAAACTGTTGGATGCCTCGCTTGAAGCAATCTACCAGCTGCCACGTATGCTGCTGCATTGTCAGTAACAACTTGGACAACATTTTCTATGCCCACCTCTAAAACAACCTGCTCCAACATCAAGCTCAAATTTTCTGCATTCTTTATTATGTTGGAGGCATCAATTGACTTTAGAAAAACCATCACACCATTGGAAGCCACTATAAAATTGATAAGTGTGCGGTTTCTTCCATCTGTCCAGCCATCTGAAAGAATTGAACATCCAAACTTTTGCCATTTCTTCTTTTCTTCTTCCACAATTCCTTTTGCATCTACAATAGCATCTTCAAGTAACTTGCCACTTAGATCTCTTGGAGTAGGGGCCTTGTACCCTTTGCCTGCAACTGTCAATGCTGTCACCAAACACTCCCAATATGGACTCCTTGCCACATTGAAGGGAAGATTGTTATAAAACCAAAACTTTGCACAAGCCTTGTCTGCCTCTTTGTGCACCTCCTTATTCCACCCAGTTGCTTCCAATGAAGGTTGTGATCCTTGAATATTTCTAGGCACAAAAAACTGGAATTTGCTCGAAGCAGCAGAAGTGGATGGGGTATTGCGACCAGCACGTATACGTGGACCACGACTAGAGCCCGCAATGGTTTGAGTTTGCATAAGCTCTTCAGAATCTTCAGCCAAATTAGGAGCAATGGCTACTTGCATGGCTGCTTTTGCTTTTTCCCTCTCAATTTTTTTTTCTTCAAGTGCTGCAAGAACAGCTAACATCTCGTGTTTCACCTCTAAAGTGGCTTTTTCACATTCCTTTGAATCACGACAAGGAATACCAGCAAGATGGTATTTGAGGCGATTGATGCCTCCACTAATCTTCTTCTTGCAATGAGTACAAATAACACTGCCTGGTACTGGCCCGTAATAACCATGTTTCCAAGTAGGATCACGGCTACCAGGGGGTCTCCTTTCAATGACACTTGTGCCAACTAAGTCTGAAGCAGATGTAAAGGCGGATGCCATTGTGATTATAAATTAACCTACAATATTAGAAGTTGAACAATAAATATATTAGAAGTTGTAAGTTGTAACAAATCCATTACAAAGGAACAATCAACTAATTGTTTAACTTTATTCAATCATTATCTAATTTCAGTTTTTGCATTCTTATATTTGTATTTTTTGTTGGATGCACATAGATTTAATTTACTTATATGCAAATTGGCATTGCAATCCTAAGTCCTAACTCCTAACCTTATTCACTATTGCAAATTTGCAAGTGGGAGCCGCGCTGCAGCAGATTATCATTATGAACAATTAAAAATTTAACTTTACATACAATGTGATAATGTGCATAGTGCATACTGCATAGTGCAAAAGCATACATATGTGATAATTGATATGATCATATGAGTAAATATGCTAAAATTTCAACTTTTAAAATGTTGATGAAATATGATGATATGAGTTCTGTTTTTGCTTATTAAACCCTTGTTTCAGCACTACTTCATTTCAAATTTTCATCATTCATGGCCATGCATAGAAATTTTATAATTGGATATTTGTATGCCTGGATATTTGGCAGTTGGCAGTTGGCAGTTGGTAGAGTATGTAACCAATAACCGTAAAGTAAAAATGAAATCTTATAACTTAATAGAGTAAAGATTAAGTTATAAAATTTCATTGTTACTTTACTGTTACTGGTTACATACGCTGCCAAGTGCCAACTACCAGATATCCAATCTGATCCCATTTAAAATTCAAAGATCCAGTTATGAAATTTCTATGCATGAATGATGAATCATGAAAGTTTGAAACAAAGGAGACTTTAATAAGCAGAACTAGAAGTCTATTAAGTTATAAACTTTCAAGTTTCATTGTTACTTTGAGTTTGAATCATCATATTCAGTATTCACAGCCAGTGTTTTCAATCTCATATCTGATTTCATGGCTACATTATAAATGGAAATCATATAAAATCATGTTTTTTTTGCAGAGTATGTACATTGTAAAGTTAAAATAAATATTACAATCTCATCTTAGCAAGCCAAAAGCCAAAATATAAACATTATTAATAATAAATATATTACTATGTATAATATTTTTTTGTTTTGATTCATAATATATTAAATAATAAATTCTATAATTTTGAATCAAAAAAAAATATTATAAATAGTAATATATTTATTTTTTATTCATAATATATTGAATTTTAATATATTATGAATTAAAAAATATATATTGTAGATATAATATAATTATATATCTATTATGAATAATGTATATAAATAAATAATAAACAAGTACACTATTATTATTTATTTATATACATTATTATAGTGTATATAAATAAATAATAATAATATATTTGTTTATTATTTATTTATAATATATATACACTATTCATAATGGATTATAATATTATATTATATCTATAATATATTAAAATTCAATATATTATGATTTATCAATTATGAATAAAAAATATACGTTTACTATTGTAGAGATAAATTATACTTCTACAGAAAAAATGTGTTGATTAATTATAAATTTAGATATCATCAATGGAAGGCAAAGAAATATGAAAGAATACTAATTATGTCAAAAGAAAAAGGCAGAACAAAATACGTCTGAGAACAAAATATGAAAACCCTAACCTGTAGCCTTTGCACTTCTGCAAATCGCGATGCCAAACCCTACAAGTCGCGCAGATTTCGAAGCCAGAAACGCGCTAAAATTGATGGTAAAAACGCGGGTGTGAAAGAATAAGTGAAAACGAGGGTTTAAATAAGAAAAACGTGAAAAAAAGGGTGAAATGACAGCCGTTTTCGCGCGTAAAATAGCCAGAAAAAACGCGTTTTACATTTATTACGATTATTGAAAAAAAACCGACGATTAATCGCCATTTTTCCACGGCGAGTAAGCACAGCAAACTGGCGATTATTTGTACTGTTCATTTTGGCGAGTAAAGGTAGGATTTACTCGTTTTCATGCAAATCTGGGGATTAATCGTCTACTCGCCGATTAACTGGCGATTATGTAAACTATGATCGAAATATTTCCTGAAATCTTTATTGAACATTTGAAATGAAATTGAAAACGACGCTTGATGAAGCCGCGCAACCTAGTAAATACGTGCAAGAAGGAAACACAAGGGTGTTTGTATATTTGACCAGGTCAAAATCTAGAACAAGAATAATCCAACGCAGCCTGGAAAAGAGGCAATGTGTACATATTTTAACAATGACCATTTCTTTGATCCACCATTTCTAAAGAATTGGTGCCACATCTGATAAATGTTCCTGTAGGTGTTGATTGGCACAATTTCACCATGTGCCTTTGAAATTGTCTTTCCAGTGCTGGCACAAAATGAAGACCGACTCACCATGTTGAAACTAAGGGAGAGAAATTGTGCCACATACTGGGTTAAATATTTCATATTTTTGTGGTGGCAAACCACATGCCATCAGAGAAGGAAATCGTTGGGCTGGGGTTCTAATAATAGTCGCCCCATTCTTCATTGTATGGGGGCATTCACTCTTGCTTGAGAATTCACTCATTGCTCAGCATTCACCTTCATACGAGATTTCAGTGATAATTGTTCATTGTTCTCCTTTTTCATATTCAAACTTATTCACTCATTCATATCACCAAATTTAAAGGATTAGGGCATACAAATAATATTCCCATAAAACTAAGGGCGGCCTAGGGATGTTTGGAGAACATGCAGACAACTCTTGACCCAGACAAGAGGACACTTGCACATCCCTACAAATGCTTGAAAATGATCAAAGAAAAACATTTTCTAATTTGAATGGAAGTCAAAACTCCCTTTTCCTTTTCTATGTATCCATAATTTTTTTTGTTAATTCAAGTGAGGGAAGGGCCCTCTAGCAATTAAGAACACAATGAGAACACCGATTTACGTGGAAACCCTTGCAGAAGAGAATCACGGCAAAATATTGCTTATATATTATAGATTAATCTTCTTCTTGTAGGCTCCAACCTACTAGAGACTCCAATCTCCACATGACAAAATTATAGGCTCCAACCTATTGGGCTTCAACCGCCATTCAACTGAACTCCAACCTTGCATGAGGCTTCAACCTCGATTTGATAGGCTCCAACCTATTGGAAGCTCGAACCCCCACACAAACTGAGCTTCAACCCAGCAAGAGGCTCCAACCATTATTTGACAGACTCCAACCCCTACACAAACTGAGCTTCAACCCAGCAAGAGGCTCCAACCATTATTTGACAGACTCCAACCCCCACACAAACTGAGCTTCAACCCAGCAAGAGGCTCCAAGCTCTATTTGATAGGCTCCATCCTATTTAATTCTTCAATCTTGATATGATAAACTCCTTCACCAAATCTGATACAAACACAAATCTGATACAACTACAACTTCTCTTCCTTCTCAAATCTGAACACACATCATGCAAATATCCTTGATTACATTTCACACAATAAACTTCTCACACATCTAATCACAAATTACAAGTCTGATCCAAAGACAAATCTGGTCCACAGTCAAATGTTAACTTTCCTTCCCAAATCAGATAACTATCATGCACAATATCTCTCACAAATCTGATCCAATCTTTGCACCAATTCTTTTCACACAACTGATCATACTCATGGCAATATTTTCAAATAATTTTATGCCTTACCATCTGCTCAAATTCACTTCACAATCTACTCTTACTCTTCACATATATTCATTAGATATATTTGCATTTATCATTCATACATGGGCTGCATGTGCACTCAAAATAAATCTGAGTCACACTTAATATTTCTGCCCTTTTATCTTTTTTTAATCTTCTCTTTTATTCAGAAATAAATTATTGAAGTTGTTGCTTCTAAATCCACATTTCATATCTCATTTTTATATCGCTTCTAAATCCACATTTCATATCTCATTTCTTTAATCTGCTCTTTCACTTGGAAATAAATCATCGAAGTTGTTGCTTCTAAATCCACATTTCATATCTAAAGTGAAAAGACGCGTCTTTTTGAAAAGAGATAACTTCTTGAATGGTCATAACCTTTCTTAAATATCCATCGCTGCCCTTCGCTAATTTTAATTTTTGCCACTTTAAACTTAATCCCTGCCTCTTTCTTCGTTAATTCATTGCTGACTTTAGTCACTTTACTAAGCGCTGCTATTTATTCTTTTTCAATCGTTGTCTTTTCTTTTTAATCTCATTTCTGCATTGTATTCATTAATTACTGCTCAAGGAAACATGATCGCTGCTATTCCTTGACTTTAATTACTCCTCATTCACAGTTATTCCTTATTTACTTGGTCAATTAATATTCATATATATGTATATGCATTTGACTTGGGAGATTAAGAGTGCAGTCGGCCAGGATTAGTTAATACACTGATTGCATTTGCAAAGTCAGCCAGCAATAGGTAGAGACTTGCATATATGATAATTTGTAAGGGACCTTGGTATGAAGTCGGCTGTCTCTTATATATAAAATCTTTTCCTTTTCAATCACCAATGATTAATGCAGATCGGCCATTAGTAAACTCTTATTATTATTCTTTGTCTTCAATCAATAATCTTGTCTATTTTAATTTCTTCATCCCATCCAATGTACAATGCTTGAATATGATCTTAATTTCCCTTTGACATCAATGACAACCTTGTCCACCTTTGACATCAATGACAACATTTCCAACAAAGAGTACATTTTTGCCACTCAACAACACACCAAGTGATTGCATCGTGAATGCAAAGTAAGCGTTGGGTCATCCCTTGCAATGATTTCAAGCATCCAATTCCAATCATCCATGGATGAACCAATTGTAAGGTCATTCAAATTATCAATAGCCTAGTTTGAGAGAAAAGTGGCCACTTTATTTCCTTCAAGATAAATCATAACTTATCATGAAGGAAGCAAAACTCTCCATATGCCTCCAAATCTCCCTTAGAATGCTATTCAAAAGCCAATTTGACAAGGATTTTTTCCTAACACAATTGATGACCACCAAGGAGTTTCCCTCAATATGTAACTTACTAAGGTTGCAAGAAAGAGCAAGTTGCAAACCAAGCACTAATGCCACAGCTTCAGCTTCATTATTTGTCCCTACAGCTAACCTTTTGGAGGCCACTTTGACAATCTTTCCCTAAGAATTTCTAACAATACACCCAGCCCCAAAAGCCCTAAGATTGCCTCAAGAAACACCATCAAAGTTGACCTTGCATTCCCCTTCAAGAGTGGGAATCCATATGATCAAAGATCTATCATTCCTAGACCGATTGAGCCCAAAAACCCCACTAATGGGAGGGGGAGAGAGGTTCTTCCATTTCAAAATCATGTTCCTGTCCAATGCAATGAAAACTCCATTACATCACAAGCTCTTATATGGCAACTTCAAGCTTTGAGATAAAAGTATCCCACTTGAGAGTCTTAACTTGAAAAATCCGCCCATTCCTTTCCTTCCAAACATGCCAAATCAAAAGAGAGGGACTTGTTATCCACAAACTAGAAAATAAGGCTTTCGGCTTTGAGGAAGACCAAACCTTAAAGAGTTGCAATCAAGAATCAAGCAAAATGACTGAAAATTCCAACTGATCACCAAGCCACTATCAACCTCTTTGTGTGAAGGGGCAAGAAATAAAAAGATGCTCATTTCATTCCTCAACGTGTTTACATAAAAGACACCTAAAGGGGCAATTGAAACCTATTTTCTATGGTCTGTCTCTAGTGAGCACTTTCCTTTTCATCACAACCAATGCAAATGGGTTTTCCAAGCAAGCAAACCTTATGCCAACACTTGATAGCTAGCCAGTCCTCATCCTTAGGTTGTTCCATGAGTGAGGTATATCCTAACCTTATTGAGTAATCACCACTGGAAGAGCAAGACCACCGCAACATATCTTCTTCCATTGACAAGTTCACCTTCCTAAGGGAAAGGATGCCCACGAGAGCAGCAATCTACACCATAGGGGTCACCAAGGAGGAAAGGTCCTTCCACCTACATAGTTTGATTCCTTCCACCACAAAACTCACATAATTTTCCACTTTGGATCCCCATTTTCAGCGAAGCTTTTCTTTGATGTCTATTAAATATTGCCTATCCTTTAATGATACATAATAATTCCAAGAATCATCCCCAAAAGTTTGCAATTTTTCCAATCTTAACTTCCCATGAGAGGTGGTCAGTGATGATATATTGGCATCAAGACATGAAGTTCCATATGTAAGAAATCAGAGGGAGCATAGTTGTGGTGAAGATGCGATTATCATCCATGGAGTCCAAATATTTCATTCTTATGAGTCTGCTCCAAAGAGAATCCCTGTCAAAATTAATATTCCATATCAACTTGGCACCCAATGCTTGGTTGTGGAGAGATATTCTCTTTATCCCTACCCCACATGCATCCTATGATAGGCAAACAGTGTCCCAAGCTTTAAGGGGAAACCAATTTTTACCTTCAAGTCCTTGCCAAAAAAAATCACTCATGATTTTGTTCACCATCTCAATGAGATTCTTTGGGGCTTTTAAGACAGACATAAGATAGATCAAGAGAGCAGCCAATACAAACTTGATCATCATGATCCTCCCAGCAAATGAGAGCCACTTCCCCCTCCAAGAAGCAAGTCTTGCCTTGAATGATTCTACCATGGAATTCCATAGCGCAACTCCACAGACCCTAGTGAAGAGTGGGACCCTCAAGTATTTATAGGGCAGACTGTAATGACCCCTTTCTAGTGGAAGCACTTAGACCCGAATCTGGCTTTCAAAGTGTTTCTCAAAGAGACATTAGAGACGTTAGAGATTAATAAATTTCAGTAATAACGTTTAATTAGATCAAAAATGATTTAATTATGTGTTCCTTGCCAAAGGATTGTTTGTTTCCTTCCTATTATTCACTATGAATGATTCCTTAATGTGTACAAACGTCTTTCAAGATCCCATAAATAGAATTATATTATACCATTTAACATCATCGTGAATGAATGGAGTCATTATTACTTATAAGGCTCAATAATTGCTACAAGCATCATTATTGGATAATCGCAAATAAAATATTATGTATATGCATTATCTTGTATATATAGTATGTGTCCACCACCTATGAGGTATTTATGGGTCTCAATATATATATATACTCATCAATAACCAAAATACAATTATCAACATATGAATTATATACAAAAAACATATTATATTTAATATACTTATATTTATCAAATATATATATATGAAACATATACATCAACTCCAACCATTACTAAATTCTTAGTCCATTCCTTTATTATCATTTATATAATAAATTGTAATTATTTATAGTATCAAATCCTAGTGTGACAATATTATAAATGATATTAGACACCAAGTATTATTACATCCTAATGATAATATCATGAATAATATTGTTCATCACATAACTTTACACTCTAAGGATAATATCTTAAATAATATTATACATCACATATTAGTACATCCTAAAATCATAAATAATCAAATAACATTATGAATAGCATTATGTATCAAATATTATCATCACATTGTAAATATTATTTATATGAAATATTACTAATACCTCACTATCCTTGCCTATAATAAATAATACATACCAATACTCAGATTTTACCACTGATCTGCCATCTCTCCTCCTCTCTACAGCCAGCAATCTGCAGACTCCTTTCTTACTTCCCCTTTTTAATCCACATATCCTCCATTTTCTATATCTTCTCAAACCAAACAATGGACATGTCCCTTCACAAAGAATACCTCCTCTCACGTGAGATACAACTCTTGACTTCTGCCCTTTCATAATATTTAATCCTTATTACTTTAATACCTTTGATCTCCTCTTAACACCCATAAACTTGATCGCTGCCTTTTTAGAAGATAATAAATCGCTGCTCAAAGTTCCTTAATGCTAATCGTTTCTTATTGGAATTTTCTATCTTTTTTAATAGTTGTTGCTGTATTAAGAGGCTATTCAAAGATTGGTTTCTTATAATATTTATTTATGTTATTTTATGTTTTCTATTATTTATTCTGTATCTTATATTTGTTTTATTGGGTATTCAGTCCATTTTTTTATTTGTTTGTCTTTGTTACTTATGATTTAATATTTATGTATTATATGGTATTTATTATTCCATTCTAATATTTGATAGTTAATATTAAGGCATAAATATTAATTTGTTGATAACGACTGTTTAATAATATCAATTG
>VDFB02379601.1:0-24033 GCA_007258455.2 Sequoia sempervirens | reverse complement strand
GTCGTTGTGAAGGCATCCACATTCTCGCAGTTCTTAGAAGAGGTGAAAAGTCTGCCATGGGATTTTTATGGAGGCTTGAAGCTTGGTGGACCTAAGAAGTGAGAGCAATGTAAGGGGGAGCCTATGTGGCCAAGCTTCTGAATTCACTCGCTAAGAATAAGTGTGGTTGGGGGAACCCACATGGAATCTAGAAAATATTGTCCTTGCCTAACCTAGGATTGTGCTTGTCTTCATTATGCATATTTTCAAATTTTCAAAGACAAGATATTGTGTTTTTCAAGTGTTTTTTGAGACATTAAACAAACAAACACCATTTCACAAACCTGGAAACATTCACTCAAAACTCAAACAAATCTGAAATTTTCACAAATTGCAAATAAATTAGACCTCCCTTTCTGCCTGCAACACATTTGCTATTTTGTGCGACGCATTCGCTCTGTTGAACCACATTTTAGACTTTTTGTAATGCATTCACTCTGCTAAGCTACATTTGCTACTTTCTAAAACACATTTTCCTATACTGCACCACATTTGATTCACAGAACACCGTAATTGCTTTCTTGAGCTGCATTTGTGACCTGTAATGCCGCATTTGTTGAAATTGTGATGCATCTGACAAACTACAACACATCTGTGACCTAAAATGATGCAATTGTTTGTCCTTTAGAAAAATCATTCACTGTCAAAAACCTGAGTCTGAATTGTCAAACTGTTGCAACCCATTTGCATTTTTGTGATGCAATTGCTACTTTAAACGACGCATATGTATCTTTGCAACACATTTGCATTCCTGTGACGCAATTTCCTATCATTGAGAAAAATATTTGTCACTGTCCAAGTCCAAAACTGGGCACTTTCAATAGGCATCTCTCCTTAGTGGTCTCTATCCAAAATCAGACAAAAAACAAACTTTAGGCTTGAGTCATACCTTTGCATTGTCATTCTCTAGACTTCACTATCATGTCTTCCATTGACCTTGATTTTCTTGCTAGTCAAGTTGAATACAAATTTCTCCGTCATAGACAATACCAACAATCCTTTGACTTCAAGAGACAATTCCTCCAATCCAAAAACCAATTCTCTTCCTAACAACAATCCAAAATTCCTAGTCATTCAACCCTCTATCCTCACCATCAAGAGTCACTTAACATGAGCCATGTCATTAATCCACAACAAACGTCTACCTATCACCCTTATCCTAACCTTGACAAGGGAAGCCAATGTTCCATTAATCCATTTCAAGATTCCATGTCCTATCCTAGTCATTCACCTATTAATCCAGTCCAACTTTCCATGTCATATCCTAGTCCTTCACCTACTAATTTAGTCCAAGTATCCATGTCCTATTCTAGTCCTCCATTCACTAATCCCTTCCAAGTCTCCACGTCCTATCCTAGCCCTTCATCTTCTAATCCTTTCCAACCCACTCCATTTAATCATGAAAATTCTATCCTTGTCCAAAGTCATATCCCATTACCTACACTTGAGGACATATGTCAAGATCAAAACCCAAGGCATGACATTACAACTTCACCCTCATGTCAAGATCAAGATAGTCCCTCCCATGACCCCATCCTTAAGTCCATTCAGGAAGTCCTTCAAGACAATCATGGCATCCAAAATATATTGGTCCTTGACAAAGACTCCATTCCCAATCATTTCATCCAAGACAATCCCATCTTTGACCAAGACACGACCATTGACCAAGAAGTCCAAAATGATCCACTCCTTGACCTTTACGCCATTCATGACCAAACACTTGATGACGACCCTATCCAAGCTCTGAATATCAACATTTCCCAAAATGAGAAACTTGCCTCTCTTGGACACATAGATGATCTTCCTTTAAAACAAGAGTCTTCCACCATGGACATATTTGCAAATAATCAAGCTATAGCTGAATTCACTAGACTCTATGACGCTAACCACAAAGACTATTTCAACATCAACCTGGAAGCACCAATAGAATCATTTGAATCTGACATGTCACAAAATCATACCAAGGATATCCAACATGGCAACAAAGCAACAACATCTTACCAACTCGGAGCATCTGTCTTTGTCAGAGTAGGCTTTCTTGCAGATGAGAATATTCCAAGTAACAGTGTCCACATACACAATGATGGGTTTGCATCTTGCTTTCAAAACAACAAATACCCCATCACCAATAGAATCTATCAAATCATGTGATATCAAGGAAAAGGATTAGGCATACACAAGCAAGGCATTTGAGAACTAATAACATTTTATGAAAATCCTAGATGTCAAGGTCTTGGCTATTCCTCAGTCAGAGAATCAAACGATGTTAGTGGTACCTCCTCAATATTGGGGGCAACTTTATCTAATACAAACATCAAAATAGGGGCCATGAGTGATCCTTTTCATAAGGTTTTTGCTAACACTTCTTCCATCCACAACATAAACTGCCATTCCCAACATCTTAAACCTTCCATTTGGAACCAACTAAAACAAAAGTCTTACAAATACAAAGTTCAAAATCAAATATCAAAGGTCATTGAATCAAACAAAAATCCAAGTGGAAAAATGAAGTTAAAATGGATCCCAAAGAAAAATGGATCAAGAAAATAAAATATTTCAAAAGAAAAAGTTAATCAAAATGTGGAGCCACAAGACAAGAGGACTCCCACATATAATAAATGTCCACCTCCTTCAAAATGGTCATCAAGCAAGGCATATAAAAGTGTTGGTTCCAAACACCATCCCAATCAAAATTCCAAATTCTATCATCCCACATCCCAAGTTTGGAAAATAAAAATTGATTCATCCAAACGTCCAAACAATCCTTCCACGTCTACCATCAAAAGTCATAACCCTAAATATCGCCTTGTAAAGACCCAATTAATTCTAACTAAAAACACCACTATTTCTTTTTGTGTGTTCAAGTATTCATTTACAAGTATACTCGGGAACTCCTATCTATACGGGATAGGTATAGCATATGTTCATACGGAACAGGAATTCACTTCATCTATTCATATGGAATAGGAATACATCTATTCATATAATCGGAATAGGAATCTTCCTAAATGAGGTAGGCATCTATCATATGATAGGTATGTGCTCTAGCCAGAGTCTTGGACTCGTCAAGATCATCTGGATCCTGAGTTGCTTCCCTGATGACCACACTTCCTACTAAAAGTGTACCGAGGTCGTCGTCCTCAGGGGTATGTAAATTTAATTCTAAGCTTGAAACCCGCCTCAGAATTTGGGCTAAGGGCTTCAGGGAATCAAGCAATCCATGCGGGATTCTTCCAAGTATAGTTGTATATATTTTAGTTGATTATCTCTTATAATTGGTTATGTGATCTCTCTAACCCTAAACCCCGTTCCCGAATTCCTGAGTATTGGGAGCATCCTTTGTTTCCTAGACTGCCTACATACCCTACTTCCAAACGGGATCAAGGCGTAAAATATGTAGTTCTATTTTCTAGACTATGTTTATGTGAACTATTATAAAGTGGGTACGCAACCCTTTCTAGGGTTTTTATTTCCCCCAAACAGTTCCTCTGCGATTGCTACCCACGATGGGAAGCATGGATAATAAATGATCTTGACCATTTATTGTTTATCTAATAACATTCATCTAACCCTACTCCCTAATGATGTTCATCTCCCTTGACCCGTTTAAATGATTTCCTAATAATTTATCCACATGATTATTTCTTCGAGTTAGAATTACATTTGCACCATAGAAAATTCTTAAGTCTCAGTTTTCTAGGTTGTCATTAGCAGATTTGATTCATTTTCATTTTATCTTTTTAGATTATCGATCCAAAGGGGATTTCCCTCCCTTTGGATTTTAAACAACCCATGTTCCTTATTTCTCCCTAGCAATTTATAGGGATGATGCCACAGACGTCATTATTACAGTTGTGTTAGGCTGTAGATGTAGTAACTCAAGCACGACGACATTACCCATAAACGTGAGCCAGAGGTACCATTAATACCAAACGCTGCTGATTTTTTTTTCCTTCTTTGATTAGTTTTTCAACCATATCTAACATACTTAAATCTTAATAAGGAAAAATAAAATGCATAATGCAAGGTAATTTTAACAAAAATCATTAGGAAAATTTAAAGAAAAACATTATGATTAAATAGATCAACGAGCATTGGTCAATAATTTATAGTAAGTTCCAATCTTAGCAATTTAAATGTCATAGACTTTAAGAGAATTATTTAACCATTTATTTATTAACTAAACCATATCCACTCATAAAAGAAATCCACATGCAACATAATTAAGTGAGTTCTTAAATTAAATACATACATTATTTCAAGAAATTTCATGACATACATTGTTCCCTACTTCTATCATCAAATGTATACAAGAAATCACTTTTACCTAGAGTTAAATATCTTCAAGAATTGTTGCAAAGATTATTGTCCTACCTTTCAACTCATATCTCTATCATCTAGATAGTTTATGTAGCATTAGGATATGCAAATTTTAATGTAATGTAGTAACTATTCATCACTAACTGGGGTTATCCAATTGAGTTCCTATGTTGTCTATTCCTTATAGAAGTTTACCTCTGGGTAAGAAGAGGTTTCATTTTCTCTATATTTGAATTTGAAGAGCCTAGACCAAACTAGAATAAAAAGAGAGCTTGAATGCTTCAATATAGCCAATCGAAGTGTAATATTAATAAATGTCTTTGAAAATTCTATTTATTTTATTTATTTTATTTGTCTATGTTTTGACTAGTTATAGTTAGGAGAATTTTATCAATATTATTACATGGTTTTTGGACTAGTGATATCTTTAAATTGATTGTAAATTGCAAATTTCTAATCACACTAGATAGCAATTACACATGTCCAAGTGTTTTGGTAAGACTTCCTAAATGGATTAGATCATATAAGGAAATATATACCAAATTAACATACAATCATTATGAAATAAAAGTTAAGGGGTAGTTATTAATATCGTAGATCAATGCCTATTGTTATGTACCAAATCAAATATCAAATAGAAAAGTAACATAGACCATTCATTCATCTAACATATTTGAGTAACCAAATTTACATGGTTTTATCTTACGACACATAGGGCATTAAATACCACTTAACCTAAAATTAAGGCATTAAATACCACTTAACCCAAGATATTTGGATTCTACTTAGTAGTATTTTGTCTATATTTCTAACTTCATATGTTAAGGTATTTTAGAGGATTCTTGTTAAGTTAAATCCATAACAAATTTATTTCACCAACTATCATGACATTAACAACAATACAAAAAAATTGTATCCAAAAAAAGTATAAATGTATATATCCTAAAGAAATTATTGAGGCAATAGAGACAATTGGATTCATTGAAATAAGGGCATGTCTTATGCTAAATTTTTCGAAAGGGAAAGTATGTATAGTTGATAAAAATACATATTTGACACAAAATAGGAATGCCTTTTAAGAATGGAGTTCACTACAATTTTCGTGGATCTTCTAATTAGCCCTTTGTACAAAATGCACAAATCCTACTTATAAAAGAGTGACATTGTTTATGGCACATAGGTTATTAGAGTAGTCATGAACAATCACTATAACACACTTTCTACTGAAATTTAGATTATGACAAGGCATCTAAAGAACCATGGAAATGAGTGCAACAGTAAATGGAGCTATAAACATTCTTAGTTAACTGAAATAAAATTGGATGCCTAAACTAGGTTCTCATTGTAAGGTGTGATCTTTTAACAAATAATTAAAATTGTAAGATGACTAAGGCTAATCCATTATCATTGAAACTATAATTTAAACAAATAAGAAATATTGGGTGTGCAGTCGATATCCTTAGCAATTAAAATCTTCATAGCGAATGGTAGAATATTATGTATCTACATACTCATTAAATCTGTTGTATGGCTAGTGGTAGTATATCATAGCTAATAAATTAGAAAATCTAACTCTTCAAATTTTATACCAAATGATATTGCCTGCAACTATTTTCTAAATGGTTTTGTTGTTAGCCATTAAATGAAGCATCTATTCCAGACTATGGGTCTCTCCACGAATTTGATTAAGGGTGTTAGAAGATAATAATGGGGCTATCCTAGTAGAGGCATTGCAATATGGAAGATCTCCTTATATCTGTAGAGAGAGAGCACTTTCTTTTTAACGGAGTGATAGGCAATAACTATTGAATTATTAGCTAAATTGAAACTATTCTTAGATGTAGCGCCCTCTTGCATAACTATATTCTTTGCTTATCATAGATGGCTTGTATATTCTTCATCTGATATGGTTTGCGTAGATTTAAAAAGGGCTTAACATTTTGTATTTACTTGTTGTATATATATATATATATATATATGACAGGAAGACAACAGCAGATCACATATGCAGCAATCAAAAAGAATGGTGAGTTATCTACCTAATGATGATTTTCCAAGAGGTGGGGTAGTAAATTCAGTTGCCTAACTTGGCCCTCGACTTCCAAATGCTTTGAACTCTTCTAGAACTCACCTCTAAAAATCGTTTCCAATCCCAGATGATGCAGAAAATAAATATTGATTGGAGCGTTGCAAACACAGTTTCGTCCTCTTGATTTTATAGAAAAGATTGCATTAAATTCATGGAAAACTGTAGCAGGAGTTAGTTCTGAAATTTATCATGGTAGCTAAATTGTATTCCACATGAATATCATGGACGAGATGAGGTGATTGAAGTCAGCGTTGGGTGGCTGTAGGTGCGACTTTATCAGTTGGTCTGTGCTGACAGACAATCAATTTTCATGTCTGCGCAATAAATCCCTTTGTTGGTGAATCAAATTGATTTTCATTTAAAGATCTTTGGTAGATTTATTTCCTGTCAATAATAAATGACTAGATCCAACTGGCAGATATTTTAGGCAATGTGGAGATAATGAATATCAAAACATGTTCATTCATTTACCTTTAGTATTAAATTCTATCAAAATGTGCAGTTGAAGGAGAGAGTCATGACATCCTCCCTCCCTTATTTGTGCATCATCTCGATGCATATATTTAATAAGTTTGATATAGTAAAGAGACAATACTTTAAAACAAGAAATAAATATAGTATCTAAATAGTGCTTAAAAAAAGAATGGAAAATATTGTTGTAGTTCAATTGTGTCTTCCCAAGTAGCATTTTCTTCATCATATTGATCCCACTATACTTTGCTTTGATCAACCACCCTGTTGCACAATCGATACTGCCGCCTCTCCAAGATTCAATATGGATCTATTGTTATTCTCCCAAGCTCTTGGACCTGTAATGCATTCCAATTCAAAACATGTTTCTCATTAGGTACATACTTCTTAAGAAGAGATATATGGAAAACATCATACATACAACCTCTACTAGAGTAGAAATAATTTGTGGTAAACTGGGATTTGTCTCTGTATCGCGTCCTACGATAAATAAAAGCCAACCCTTCCTCCTAAAAATCCATCACATCTGTCAACAACTCTTATCATAAGGGATCCCCCTTGCTGGAACTCTATCAATGCATGTGCATATCCCCGGGCAAGTCCAACTCTAGTATCAAAAGGACCAATAATGACATCAATCGGGCCTATAGGGCTGTAAGTAATATGATCCCCGACAAGGCCACTACTTCAAAAGGTTATATTGAATATCATGGCACCAGCCTACATTGGCACCCAATAGTTTCAAAAATAATTAGTGGGCATCCAAGACGCCCTATCCATATAAAATACCAAAAAAAAAAAAAAATTTAAAAAAAATAGTAAAGAGAAAATTTTTGTCCAATGGTGAAAACCTAGCAAACAGGCGCTCTGGATAAGTACCATGATGAAAACCTAGAAAACAGGCGTCATGTGTAAAATAAATTGTCTATGTGGACTTTTACACTTGGGGGCACGTTGTCTCATTTCCCATGCCTTACTCATGAAATTTACATTCGTCCATATCATTCTCATCCACTTTCCCACCTACCTTGGTTTTGACATAAAACATGCACACATAAATCATGTTTTGGGAAACCTCTTGACATGTCTATCCTTTGGTCATACACTATTCACAAAACATCATGTCATTATTTTCATGGCCTCATTATCCTTATGCGACATAGTCTTTGAAAATCATATGAAAATTCCCTTAGTCTCATGTCTCTTGTCTTTTAGCAAGGCCACCTATCATTCTTTCATGTATGTCACCTACCTTGGATTTCCCTTGTCAAATGATCTAAGAATACTCCATCATCCCTTTAAGTCTCGAAAAGACGCCATTCCATATGCAACGACTCTAATCCATCCAATCGTCAAACAACGTCATCATCATCATGACCTGTCAATTGGTATTCAGCTTGACTAGGGGCACAATAATGTTTCTCATTGGTATCATTCACATGCATTTGTCACAATCCTCATAAAACAAAAATATAAACAAATATTAAAAAATTAAAAAAATGGTAAAATATCCCTAAAAAAGACCTAAAATTTTGAAAAATTCCCCGAAAAAGACCTAAAATAAAAAATGTCTTGAAAAAGACCTAAAAATCATAAAAAGTCTCTTAGAAATCCAAAAAAATCAAAACATGTCAAAACACAAAAACATTCAAATAATTACCAAAAATCTCAAAATAGAGTCATGCCTACCTAATTTTAATATTGTTGAACCACGCTGTCTTCCTCAGGACTAAAATAGGTACGCTTATCCCCGACGATGTGCCCCAAGGCATTTTCAGGGTCAATCTTTAAGCATTGTAAGCAAATAAAATCATGTGTTCATATTCACAAGCATCAATCATATAAGTCAAACATAATACCGCCGGGCCAATAAAGTGTTAGACATAAAGTCGACTCAAAACACAAGAAATTTAGTCAAACATCAACGTTCAACCGAAGTCACCAATTGGTCAAAATAGACAACATAGTTCAATCAGTCATCCAGTCAAAATCAGTCAAATGGCCAAAACAATGCCAATCTCATCACTTTTCTAGTCCTCTCTAAGATGTGTCTTTGGACTCAAACCTCGTTAAAATGTCATTTTCATTTTTTAGGATGTGTCCTTCCTTACAATAGGTATCGCCCAATCAAGCAAAACCATTCCAATTTTCAAAACTGTCTAACCTGCTGTGTGTAAACCGGCCCAACCGGCTAAACCATCCAATTAATAAACCGTCTAACTATTAAACTGCCAAACTTTTCAAACTATCAAACAATCAATCTTTGGAAACAAACATCGACAACAAAATTAAGGCTATTGACCTTTTACTATTTTTGTCTATTTTTGTCTTGTTATCTTTTGTCTTGTGGTCACAGCATATCTACCTCGAGGATGTCCCGTGAAGGATTTAGAGGTGCGATGACATCTCCTGATATGTTTTGTTTTCTTTGACTGTTGTCTTTGGTGTGCCTTGACAAAAAGATTAGGGTAGCTTGGCCCTTAGTATGAGTTAGGACATTCCTTGTCTGCAATTGTTTGTTTTGCAAGTGGATGACTTTGCACACCTTGGTCTATCTCATACCATGGTGTTTGTTCTCCATTTGTGTCATTTTTACCACCCAATGATGATTTGAGCAACATCTATTAGTACTTTAGCAAATGTTGAAGATTTTTTTCCCTTCCCACCCTTCTTCTTTTCCCCTCTAACATTTCTTCTAGTTTGCATCTTCATTAACACTATCCACGTGTCCATCTCCTAATCTTCTCTTTTATTTCAAGAGCACACTCATTTTCTTGGAACTGGGTTTTATCCCTTGTTGGCATACCGCAATCTTCCTCGGCCATTCTCCTGTATTTCTCCTCACGCCTTCCTACTTTGTAATCGGGTATATTTTTTATTTCTGTTTTTGTCACAAATGTGATAAATCACATTATGGACAAAGAGGGGAAAAATGTACACATAAACCTAGACCCACAAACCACATTCTTCTAAGTCAAACATCTTCTTAACATAATTAAAATATTTAATTATGTCCTACAGTCCAATTTCAACTATTAATTAAATAATTCTCAATTATTTAATTAATTCATGTCTTTTATTCCTCTTAGCTATTTAAATAAATAAATAAAATTCTTATTTAAATAATGCCTCTAATGTTCTATAAGTCCCATGATTAAATAAATTATTAAATTCTATTTTAATTGTCTTTGTTCAATTATTTCTTTTCCTCATTATTTAAATAAATAAACTTTATTTATTTATTTAAATATGTCATTAATTCCCCATGCCTTTCTATAATTAAATAAATCTCTTTGATTTGTTTAATTATTATCCACTCTTTTCTAATTTATGTCTTTCTATAATTAAATAAATTTCTTTGATTTGTTTAATTATTATCCACCTTGGTTTTTTCTAATTTTAAATAAAGTTATTTATTTAAAATTGTCCACTTTCTAATTTCTCTCCAAGTAAATAATTAAAAATCATTATTTATCACACATATCTCCACTTTTGAATTAAATTAATTTTTAATTCAAAATGACAACTTTTCCCTCCATAAATCAAATACTTTATTTTTCCAACTCTTTTCATGCCATTCTTATCTCCTTTGTCACAGTAATCGGCTTCCTTGATTTGATTTTTCAAAAATCATATCTTAACTATTCATTTCAATTCTTTAACCTAATGCGTTTCCTAACCCTAATTGTGGGTTGTCACATCTAATTTTAACCATTGGATCTTAGGGGCATTTGTCAACTTTTAATCTTGTCCATTCATCCAAAATTGCATTTTCTATAAAATGCCAATTTTGGTCTCATTTTGACATCTCATGCAATCTTCTCTTCGGCATACTTCACATCTCTTGGCATCTTGACATCTTGGAATTTGCATACATTAGGCTTGCTTACTAGTTGCATAGTTGCATAGTATTGCATTTTAGATCAAATCCTTCAACATTTGCTTAGGTCTTGGTAGAGTCATAAGTTGCTCACACAAAATCTGAGGGAAAACACATATTTTTAGAAAATAGAGAAGGTATAATGGAGGTCAATCATTGAGTTTGAAGACTTTTGGTGAGATTATTCCTTTTGTTTTCATGTTTTATTCCATTATGCTTCATTATTTACTTTGGGTTTTTTTTATTATGCTTTAATCTGCTAACCTAATAATTTCCCTTAGTTACAAATTCTATATTCACATGTCCTTTCACAGGGGATTGGGAAGGCACTTCCACGGTTTCTTCTTATGCTACTTCTTTGCTTTTCACTTTTGGAATAGTCTCTTCCAATTGCCTCCTAAAAGTATTCAATTCTCCACTCTTAGGTGTGGGAACATCTTCATCTTCCTCTTCTTCTTCAGGGTTTCTAGATACATTCTCTTTATCCACTAGCATATTTTGAATAGGAGAGGTGGTAGGAGTATTATTTCCTATAACTGCTTTCATTGCTTACTCTTGGGCTTCATCAGTAGGTACCTCTTCAACATTTTCTTCATGCTCATCCACTACATCCTCCACATTCATATTCTCTACAAGGGGAGCCTTTTTCTTAGAACTTCTTCTGACATATACCTGTGGCTTTTCTCCTAAACTTTCCACATCAACTACTTTTTCTTAGGTTGTTCCTTCTTCACTAAAATTTTCCTCCTTGGATTTATCCATCTTTTGACCCTTAGTAACAAGTCTTCTTTTCTTGGAGGGTTGGGCTTCTTCAATTCCTTCTTCAACAATTTCTTTTGATGGATTTATTACCTTAGTAATAGGCTTCCTCTTAGGTTCTTTGCCTTTGGTATGGCTCCTAGTTCTTCCTTTGATTACAAACTATGGTTGTTTTGTATCTTCCTCTTCATGAGGCTCAGCAGTATCATCTTGAGTATTTCCTATTTCCTCCTCTGAAGGGGACTCTAGATCCCCCATTAGGTCATAAGTGAACTTAGTGCCTATTGCCTCTAATTCCAAAATCTTATGCTTCACCCACAATTTAGAATATTTTAATGCAAGAGCAGTAAGTTGATTCAATTCAACTATCTCATTGTCTGACCAGTTTACAACAAGGAGTGTCTTGTCTTTGTATTTCTCATAATCATGATACTACACAAGGTCCTCTTCATCATCTACCCAATCAGGAATATTAGCTATTTTATGAAGTTTGATTAGTCTTAGGGGTAATCTTCAGCATATTTTTATCACTTCCATTTCATCTCTATAGTTGGCCCAATAATCCTCAATATGATCCTTATGTTTGAATTCCCTACAGGCCATCTTTTGTGAAATGCCATAGGGAAAAATTTACCCCTATCTATGTGAGTATAAGTGGAAATGAACCATCTCTCTTTTAGAATGGTGAGCACTCTGTATAGAAGGACAAGCCCCCAAACCTCCAATCCTTAAAGGAAATTCACCTCTAAACCTTGTTTTGTGCATATTCTTCAAGATAGTATGAAATGTAGCCAATTGCCTTGTCACTTCCAACAATATGAGCTTATCAGTAGGGTACCTGGGGAGTCTAAAGGGCACCTGTGGATATCCATGCAGTCTAATGTAAGAAAACTTTGTAAATTGAATAAACCAATAACCATACTTTCTAATTAACTCCATGGACTCTGGTGAACTGACATGGAGGGAATATTGTAGCATTCTTCTAATGTACATGAGGAAAGCATCATTGTCCCTCCTAGCATTGGAAGTATTGAATTGTAACTAAGGGTATACATCACAAATTTTTTCCTTACAAATAACTCCCTTGCAACTCAAACCTTTGTACTTATTCTTACTAGTAAGCAAGAACACAAGATATGAAGTCATACTGAATTTCCTTGTGTCTTGCACACTTCTCAATTGCATGTCCAAGTTATCACTGATGATACTTGCCTAGTGGTAGTGAGTGCCTTTGATAATTTTTGAAATAACATAAAACATCCACTCCTTAAACATGAATGCCTCATCCAACCCCATTATTCTTCCCAAAAAATTAATCATATCATTATACTCCTACTTGAACTCACACCTATATAGTTGCTTGGGCAGCTAGGAGTAATGTGATTTAGGCTTCTCAATCTAAGAATTGTTCATGATCTCCAAGACCTTAGGAGGATCGGCTTCATAGAATTCTTGAGCAGCCTTTATCTGTATTTTTACTAACTTTTGATGTGATCCAAAGTTAAAAATTCTAGCTATGAACTTGTTAGTTAGGTTTTCCATTATCCTTCCTTGAGGGCCAACAATTACCCTCTTATCTGAGTCAAAGTGTTTTTCACACTCCATAACAAGTTCAAGGTACTGTACTAAAGGTGGGAACCCAACAGCTTGAGCCACCCTTGTATGAGTAATGATCCTTGCAAGAGGGGTTTGTGCATCACCAAACATCCTTTGTCTAAAATCATCATAATCCAAATGACCCATATTGGTGTCACCTAATTTGCCCCATGTTGAATGGATTTTGCACTCTAGCTTTGTACCCTTGAAATTGTACTTCATTTTCTCAACTCTGGTCTGAGGTTCTTCTTTAGCAAGTCTAGTTGACTGTGCCTTGGACTCCTTCAGTTTGTTGAATTTTTCCTGCATCTATTAAGAAAAGACCATAATTACCATAATGCCAAACAAGATTGATTATGAATACAACAAAAGATTCATTATTAAGAACATATGCAACATATCACCATTTTAAAATCATTACTAGAATCATTCAAATCAAGTTACAAACCCTTGAAAGCAAACAATAAACCAACTTTTGGTTTTTCCACCCCTCGCGGATTGGTGATGAAAGAATTTTGTGGAATCTACCCCTGCATGGATTTCGTGAAGGGATAAACCTTCTAGTATTTCTCTCATAGGCAGATTTTAGCGAACCATCAAAAACTTAGTTAAGATTCGCATATCAAACATCCCTAACGCCATGAAATTCATCATTCATCAACCTCAAGATTCAACTCAAAAACCTATTATGCACCTCATAAATTCAAGAATTTTAAGCCATCAAGGACTTGGGGAAATACGAGACCCTAAGATTTTTCGCAAAAGAATTGACTCTCGGGGATTTTGTGTCCCCTTGGATTCCGTGAAGGACACAAGTCTTAGACCTTTCCATCAAAGGAATATTTTAGCAAAGTTTTCACTTATCACTTATTTCTCAATGTTAGGGAATTTCAAACTCACAGATTGATCTGAACTTACGATTTCTTCACTCATAAGTTAGAATTCAACTTGGATGCAAGTAATGATATTGTAATGCAAAATAAATTCAAAATCAACTCAACTGTAAACGATCTAACATCCCAATCGAACCCACTAAATATGAACTAAGGTTTATAGCCGAACAATTTTTTTATCATTTTGATCCACATGTTTGAGACATCACAAAAAATTAATCATTTAAGCATAGGTGTGCATTGTACAGGTGATAAAACACACTTTGAATCTAAAACCCTAACTCTATCAAAAACGTGGATGCCCTAATTCATAATTAATGAAAATTCGAAGAACCCTTGTCTTTAGAATGATTCCCTAATTCATTTCAATTTGAAATAAAGATTAAAGCAACTACAATGAGCTCGAGGGAAAATTCAAACATTGATCATCCAAAAAGAAATTTATCACTGATGAAATGAAACATAGATAAGGAAGCAAACTCAAACAATAATTACCAAATCAAATGGTGATAAAAAAGAAAGCAGTGTTGAAAGCACACCATTAAATCATCAAAGGGAATTAGGAAGCTTCTTTTAAATCATTGTGTAATTGCAAAAAAGCCTACCTTTCAAACTAGAAGAATGAAGACACCAACACCCAAATGCTCACTTTGAAAAACCCTTGCTAGAAAATTTGACAATGCTCAAGCGCCAATCCTAAATTTGCACTTATCTAAATACAAAATGCACAACAGCTTCTCACAAATGCAATGCTTGGATCAAATGGAAAATAATGAAAGAAAAATCATATAAATCAATTCCCAAAATAGCATTAATGAAGAAGTACATTGACTACCAAAAGTAATTAATGCGCTGACAAGATAGCTCAGAAGTTCAGGAAAACGAGACTCAACCAGATTTGAGGAAATTTGGGGACCTACAATTTTTGCGAAGCACAAAATTCTTGAGGAATCTACTAGGAGGCAGATTTAACGAATGCCCAGTCCTTTGAGGAAATCTATCACCGAAGGAAATTTGTAGAACACTATACTTTGGGAAATCCGTTTAGTGGTGGATTTAGCAACTGATTTTTCCTTCCAAAAAATCTGGCCAAGGAGGATTTCTGTGAAGCCTTCCCAAAATTTCCCAAAATTTGATACTTAAGGAAAATTTTCAAGAGACCCATAGCTCTTAAGCATCAAACAAGCTAAAATGTTGCAAATCAAAACACCATAGTGTAGATAAAGCCATAAAACTCAACCAAGTGAAGTGAATCGAAAACAAGCAACCCATTCCTTAAGGGGAAAAGGTGAAACCTAAAGAAAAAGAAGGAAAGAAAGAAAAGAAAAGAAAAGAAAAGAGGTTCCTTGCCTCTGGTGGGGAATGTGTGCGAAAAGTGCACAACACTCACAAGTAGTTAAGGTTGTGGACCTACCTCGTCCCAAATTCAAGAAGCATCCCAATAAATTAAAAGTGACAAATCTGAAAGGTGCATTTTTCTCACGTTCCTTTTGAGGTTATGCATACCGAGGATGTAAGGATGTATATTCATGAAAATTAGAAGAATGCAATCATGTAAAGTTGGGAGAAGTGTGGATTAATGAGCTTACAAGCAACGATTTTGAATTAAAACCTGAGCAAGGAAGCTTAACGAAGAAGAGACTTGATGTTTGGAATTACTTCCCTATATTTTACTATGTGGATGAATGGGTGAGATGCACATTGAGAAAAATTCATGACATATTCATCTAGTTAGACTTTCCACAGATGATTAATAAAGAAGCCATAGGGTTGTGACAGGGTTATATTTTGAAGGACCAGTTCCAACACTCAAATCAATGAAAAACGAAGTGGTTATGAAATTAATAGGTGAAAAATATGACAAGAGAGCCCTAATATTTAAGGAGATTGATGATTTGGTAGTTAAGTATGCCTCTATGATGATTGGATATAAAATTTTCTTCACAAAAAGAGAGAATTCAATTTTCGTTATTGCAATCAATACAATGTAAGAGATGGTGAAGAAAGGAATGGATTATGACCTATGTGAATTGCTAAGGATAAAGTTAGAAAATTTGTAGAAGACTAAGGAATCTCGGTACCCCTTCAAGCATGGTACCTTGACTATATGCTTATTATTTTACTATATTAGAGAGTTTCTTGGTGCAAGGAATGTAGTATATTTGGACAATGTGTCAGTGACAGGACAAATCAGAGACCATATGTTGAGGTATCTAGATTCAACATCAAAAGATGAAGCCCTATGGGTATTCTTTAAAACATTCCAACCCCAGATGTATGAAAGAGAAATAATACCTAAGAGTGTGGTTGAAAAGTATAAGAATGATACTATTTTCATGGTGAGCAAAGATTGTTGTATGATGGAAGTTGTGGAACCAAGGATAGTATGGGTTCTTGAAATGGGATATTGAGGTAGAAGAGAGTGTGAACATCAGTCTTGTTGATAACATGTTGAGCATGCTAAGAGATCCCAAAGAAGAGATATATGGGACATACGAGGATAAATCTAGGGTTATGCATATGGAGCATAAATCAAAAGTTATCAAGAGGAATCTGAAGATGATGAAGGCATGGGTTGTAGAGATGATGGGTTTTCCAAAGGGTATTATGGAAGAAGCCAAGAACACATCTAGAACTATGATTGGTACCCTAAGAAAAAGTAGGACTTCTAGGACCTCTACCCCCTCTCTAGTTGTTGTTAAGTCCTCTAGGACTAAACCTATAGTTAATTTGAAAATAAAAGAATCTTACAATGCCCCTACAAAAAGACAAAGTGCGCCATAGAAGAGAAGAAAAGAGAAGGAAAGAAGAGAGCAATATATGAGTGTAAATGTAGATGAATAGGAGGAAGAAGAAGAAGGACCATAGTTGGTCTGGAAGAGAAAATCCAATGTCTCTCAAATAGAGACAAGTATGAAGAAAGTAACATTTGATATTGTGGACATTGGTAGTGAGGTAGAAGTGCAGAAGGAGAAGCAAGCTTTCATGATCCATATGAGGGAGAAGAAGTCTAAAAAGGAAGGAAAAACACCCAAAGGGAAAGGAAAGAAGAAGACTCCTTTGGTCTAGAAACAAAGCCCTATGAAGTTTGAAGCATTGTTGAGTTGTATTTCAGAATATGATAAGTTAGAAGACACTACTGTACTATATCCTACTATAGATGATGTGGACAAATCCACCATTGAAGAATCCATTTTCAGGTATATTGTTGCTTTTGATGTTAACATGAAGGATATGGAGATTTAATTTCTTGAGGATATGAGAGGTTCATTATATGTAAGAAGCCAAGAATCATTTGATGAAGATGCCAGAATGAGAACATTTTCTTTGGAGAAGATCGGTGCTCCTCTCACAAAATAGGATAGAGATAAATTAGCTCAATTGTATAATAAGGAGTTCATGACTAAGTAGAGAGTCATTTCCTTGATGAGTAGGGACATTAAGGATATTGAAAGATTAATAAATGAGACAATGGAAAAGGTTGCCAATCTAGAAAAAAAGCTAGGAATGTCTCCAGAAAGTGAAGAATAATTACAACATGATGTATCTATCCCAAAAGTGAATGAACCAGAAGATGCACAAAATGAGCATGCTCCAAAACATGAGCATGTATCCAAAGAAGAAAATGTGCAAGAAAATGTTATTGATGATACTCCTCCAGCAAAGGAAAATGTTGTTGGAATAGAACAAGATGATGAAATGCACAAGGAGGAAGTGCAAACAAAGAAAAAAGTATCCCCTCTAGATGTTAAGACAAATGGTGAGCAGAGAAAGAAAGACAAGAAACATGACTCAAAGAATTTAGAGGCACAAAACACTAAAAATTTACCTCTCCCAAAAGATAAAGAGTTTCAAAGACAAGAGAAGAATGTAAAGGAAGACTCTAGCATTGGTGACAAGGGAAAATATAGTATGAAATTGGTTGAAGAGAAGGAAACTGAGAAAGAATTCGGCAGTGTAGAAAAAGAGTAGAATAATGATGGAGAGTGCATTGGTGACAAGGAAAAGGTTAATGAGAAAAGGGAAGAGAAAAGCATAAAGGTTGTTGGTGAATCCTCTGGTAATTTACTTAAGGATATGTTTGAGCCTGTTGTATCTACACAATTGTTGCAAATTCCTTTAATGCAAGGTCAAGTGGACATGGGAAAAATCTCTCCCCTGTAGAAGCTTCAAATTGGTGATGTGTTTCATGCTTCCACAAGAAAGGAAATTATTTCCACTCACCAGAAGAGCGTTGATTTAATTGAAGAAGTAGTCAAGGTATTTCTAGGACTCCTCAGTGCTACAATTGATGAGTCTCTATTCAATGTTGAAAAGTTGAGGCTACTATTAGATTCCTTTAAGGATTAATCCTTTGGTTTAGAAGAAAGGTTGGAGAAAGAGATGACAAAGAAAGTGAATGATAGGAAATTTTATGAGATATCAAACAAATGTAATGTGGCACATAGAAAATTATAAGAGAACCTGAAAAATGTGCAAAATCATTTGGGTGAAGCAAAATTTTTATTTCAATTTTCTTTGAAATGGTCTAATTCTACAAAGAGCATTAAGGACCAAATGGACTCAATAGAGTCACAAGTTTCTTAGGCCTCTGATGTCTATGATCTGACAAGTGATGTAGGTGGTACAACAAGGATAGTTATTGAATATCTGCATGAACAATTCTTTCAACTACATGAATAGAAAGAGAAAATCATTGTTCAATATGGTCAACTTAGGGACTTAGTAAGTGCAAGGCTTACAACTTTGACAGGTGTGGTAGCAAGTTCATAAGATTTGGCATAGAAGAGTCTAGTACCCAGTACCCTGGATGAAGGAGAAAATATCCTCATGCATCTTAAACCCAGTGTAGTTCTCTTTCCTTTGCTAAGAAGGACTAGGAATCAGGAAAGGAGTGTGAGGCACACCTTGCAAAATTACAAGTATCTTCTTCTAGTTGATTGTATTTATATTATGTTTATGCAATTTTAGATTTCATTGTATATATGTGGAGTATAGTGGATAGTATAGCAATGAAATTTTTTATTTTCTTTGATGGATAACATTGTTAGGGAGAGTTTCCTTGATTTTTGAAGAAGTTTGTTGAGTTACTCTCATATTTGTATATACATATCAGTTAAGGGAAGTAAGTATATATACTTGAATAGTGCACCCTTTACGATTGATGTCAAAGGGGGAGATTAGTTAAGAGGGAGAATAGTTGAGAAAATAGTTGGTTGGAGAGAAGAGTTTTGGGCATGTTGCCATCAATGACAAAGGGGGAGATTGTTTGAAGTTTGATTGTCATTGATGAGATTGTTGGCAACATGATCATGACCACATATGGTGTTTTCATTGATGTCGACACTGATTTACAACTTTTTGATGAGCATGAGTGATTGTGGTGATGGAAGTCCAATATATAGGTGCAATATTTTTGGCTAAGTCCTAGAGTACAATTTTTAGTGTATAGTGAACCAATTTTGAGGTCTATATTTCTCTTCCATGAAGAATCAAGTTATACAATTCTAAGGAAATTTTGGTATATGTTGGAGGATCTTAAATCCAAATTTTCATGTCTTGATGTCCTATGGTGTAAAATTTATGATTGATAGAGTATCAAGTTTGCCAATAATAGTGTTGCTAGTGTAGAGTATATGATTGGACTGCTCCGCATTTCACCATAGAAGAATATTTGGTTATGCAATTTTGTGGGTGTACTTACAAGTGTCTAAAGCATGAGTGGTCCAAGTGGGAAGTTTTTTTATTGTTTTCACATTGTGTTGTGGATGAATAGATGGTTCATGTCACTAGTATTTTTCTATCTGGTGCTAACCTAAAGAGTTTAGGGTTGTGTGAAGTAAAAGTATGAATTGAGTAGTATTAATGGAATAATTATAGGTCTCTACCAACATATTTTGATGTGTTACAAGTTTTGAGGCATGTGTGGTTGGATCTTGAGCTGACAAGTTGATGTGTTACATGTTTCATCTAATTGGGCCGACCTAATTAATGTTGTAGGTGTTTGCAAATGTAATGTATATAAATGTAAGTTCATTTCAGAGGTGTGAGAGTAGGTGTGTAATGTAATGTGAGGTATGCATATATAGTGCAAATGTGATGCAAATATAAGTAGAGCATAGTGTGGAAGTGGTGTATTATGAAGTATGTTGATTCAGTATTTTGAGCTCCAATGGAACTATATCTCTTGCATATTGTAGATGCATTATTAGCAGTTCAAATCTTAGCAAAGATCCACCCCTCTTTTCTATTTCTCTTATTATATGGATGGTGAGTCCTCTAAACAATGAGTCCACCTGGTAGTGAGCCTTTTTGTAATATGTTATAATGGGTTATAATATATTGTGAGCTAATCCTTACCATGGTTTTTCCCTTTTTCAGTTTTCACATAAATCTAGTGTTCTTGTGTTGTGTGATGTTATACATGTTTTAATTGCTTCTTTTCATTTCCAAAAAATTGGATGAAATGTTTTGAATACATGTTTAAGTGGTTTCAAAGAATACTAATTCAACCCCCCCTCTTAGTATTTCAAGTGTTCAACAAAATGAAAAGAGTAAATCAAGTGTTGGAGGATCTATTGTGGATGTATTGCATGGATCAAAAATACAAGTGGGAAGAGAACCTTTCACTAGTTAATATTTCCTACAATAACTCATCATTATGTGATAGAAATGAATCCTTTTGAATAATTGTATGGTAGAAAGTGCCAAACTCTTATAATTTGGGATAAAATAGAAGAGAATATTAACCTTGGGCCATAAACGCTAATGGAAATAGGGGATTAGGTTTAAATAATTAGAAAGAGATTAGTAAAAGAATTTTATAGACATAAAATTTATGCTAATGCCAAGTGTACTCCATGACTATTCTCAATAAGAGACAAAGTACTCTTAAGAGTCAAAACCCAAGATATCTCAATAAAGTTTGTCAAGTCCTCCAAGCTAACACCAAGATATGTGGGTCCATATGAGATCCTAGAAGTAGTCAAGCAAAGTGCTTACAAATTAGCTTTACCACTAGCTCTTGCTCATATGCATGATATTTTTCATGTTTCTTATTTAGAAAGTTATGTATCTAGTTTTAATCATGTTATTTATAGGAATTATATTTAGGTTCAAGAACCAAGAGTGATCATGGCATAGCTTCTTAGAGTGTTCAAATTTCACAAGCTCCAATTGCATAATAGATATATCTTAGTGCAAGGTCCAGTGGGATCAATATTCCGAGGACAATGCCACTTGGGAGGATTATAAGGAGTTTTATTGTATACTTATACACTTGTTTAACTAAGTTATGTTATATAAATAATTTCTTATCCCTTGTTTTACTTTAAATCTGAACTAAATAATTAGGGATGATGATCTTTAAGGGGGGGAGATGTCACATATTGCTTTTGGACCAAGTTATCTATGCTTTATTTTTTTTATGTCTTAAATTATGTCAAAACTATGTTTTGAGGATATTTAAACTATAATAGTTTTGCTTTATTATGTTAAGGATAATGAAAATATCAACTAGATATTTTTTTGAGAATTATAAATGTGAATTAATGATCATTATTGTGTTGATGAATGATTTATAGTATATTGTGATAGCATGATCATAGAACTAACTACCTTGTTGGTTGAATAAGGTTGTTGCAGAAAAATATTTTCTCCCTCCTGGATGAGGAGAGAGAACATCAGTAAAGAGAGGGAAGAAGATCCAGAAGAATCTCATGCACACCTCAGTTTCAAGAAAACACACACACTAGATGATGTTTTCTTGCAAATGTAAAGTTATGTTGTTGTTGCCTTGAAATTGGTAGGTGAAATGGTATGTGTGTAGCAACTTGATTTTATTATTATCATCTATTGTCTCCTTGATTATTTTGTATTGTTAGTAGTTTTTAGCTTTGAAAATACTTCATCTCAAAAAAAGAAATTGTCCTTTTCATCTAATACTAAAGAATATAAATATGCATTATGATAAATAAATTATTTTGAAGAGGAAATGTTTAGCATGTGATTATATATTTATATACATTATATATTTGTATATAATATAATTATACATATTTATATATACGTATAATATACATGTATAAATAAATAATAAATATATGAATATTATATATATACCTATATGTGTGTGTTATGAGAAAAGAATTCATATGTATATCTTTAAGTATTTAAATATATGTTCATATGATATATTTATGTATATATATCAAATGAAAATATATAAATATTTATATATAACCAATAGCTATTCATATAAAAATATTCAAATAAATGTTGATATCTACATAGAAGTTTAAATTAAAAAGGTTGAAACAAATTGTTTGGAACTCTTAAGTGGAGTAAGACATGCATTAATGTGCATTAAAGACCACATACTACATGTGTATGGATATTAAACTACAATTAACTCTAGTTAGTAACCACTCTTTGTTGATCAATAAGGAAGAGTGTGAGTTAATGGGGAGAAGTTTAAGGGGTTCATAAAAAAATACAAAAAATGGAATAAAGGAGAAGAGAGGGGTAGGTGGTAGAGGAAGAAGGAACCGAGTTGAAGCAATTAAACATTGTGAATTTTATTTTTTTGATAGTAAATTGAGACCTAAACTCTTTTTGTTCTCTCAATATTGATGTCAAACTATCAAGAAAATGATTGAATATTATTGTGAAGGAATTCTAAAAATTGTCCTTATAATGCTTCTTTGAACTCTATAAGAAGGTTTATAGTTATTTTAAGGTTTGTATGTTTTAGTTTAAAATATTATAAACCTCAAGCTATTAAGTCGTGGTAAATCATAAGAGTGAATAATTAAGCAGAGAAGTCTTGTTTTTTAAATATTGCATTACAATGTTAAAACCTTTAGGCTAAGAATTGGAGTTTGAAATTCTATTGGGAAATACGTTGACCCTTAGGTTTAACCTTATTTCATAATCTTATCAACAAGATTTTGGGAACTATGATGGTTTCTATTATATGCAAATACTTTTTTTATTATAATAGGACCGTGTATGCCTGTAGTTATATTAAATAATCTATAAATTATGTTGAGTTTGTGAGGATCTATGTTATAAATCCTTATGTTAGTATAACATTGTAAGATCATATTGAACTTTGTTTATTGTTAATATTATGTTTAAATGGTAAGATCATATCAGTCTTTATTTATTTTTAATACTATGTGTATAATAAGATAAGACCATATAGGTCTATGTTAATGATTAACCTTGTATAAAAAGGGAGAGATCGTAAGGTATGTGTAAATGTTCAAGACTCATTATATTATAAGAGATCATAAAGGCCAAAGATGGCTATGAATATTTTAGCATCGTTTTTATTACACTTTTCCAAATAGACTAAAGTGCCCTAGAACTTGTAACTAATGTATTTGGCCTTATAGGCATGTGACCTATTAGAGACCAATATAAGGACCAAAATCCCTTTGAACCCTGAGGAATTTTGTTAGTCTACATATACTTTTTTTGTGATTTAAATGAACCTTGTTTTCTTTATTGATTGAACATTATATGGTATAATCAATGCTTTTGGATTAGTATCAACAAATATTTACTTGTTTAGGACTGTATTATATCCAAGTTGCAATAAGAATTGACATCAATAGTGCCTTATCTTGATTGTGATATATTATGTAGTTGGCATTGACAGTGACTTAAACTTGGTAAGACTATGATATATTTTATGCATTGCAATTGACATCAATAATGCCTTAAATTTGATACTATTGTATTTAAAAATTATGCATTATTAGTTGTACCAATGGTAGATGTGTTGAAAAAATTGTGTTAAGAACTCGTTATCAATATTGACTCAGGTTTATTAGAAAGATAACTATGTTCCAAGATTGATGGAATGTCTTAACCATATAATAGTTTGAAGCCTAGAACCCGTTCAATGAATATATTTGCATGAATTTCCTTCTCCTTTGTAAATTTTAACCAAGTTATGTTTTTGATTTAAAAATGGAAAA